>QKQZ01046952.1:0-22200 GCA_003595255.1 Solenopsis fugax
ACACTTATTAATTATATATTATTGTATAATTAATCAATTTATTATTATATAATAAATATAATATAAATATAAAACTATAATAACTACTTCGTATAAAAAATCTGAAAAGCAAAATTCTAGAAATTCTCATTTTTCTGGATCGCAATATTGTTAAAATCAATCAGCAGAAAAAGCATGTCCCGAAAATCTCCTGGTATGTATTAAAAGTATGAGTAAATGTCTGTGCAATGCGGGGAAAACGGCGATCTGACGTGACGTGAGAAGAATTAGATCAAGGATGTCATATTGTTGCAATGACCATTTCACAGTACATCGATGGTCTTTAATTCTTGAACGACTTTCATTGGTCACAATATCTCCCAAGATCTCTAATATTTATAAAAAAATATATATAATATCAATATGTACAATATCTAAAAAAATATATATCTAAATAAATTCATATTTAATATATGTGTATTTTATATAATAGATAATATTTTTCATCTATGATACAATCGCGTTGTATGCGCTCCTTTAGAGAAAAAATATTGTAAGGTTTTTATTGCAGTCGCATAATAATTTTGCGTGAATTCCTAGCTCATATTAACTATACTATACGTCGATTATTTGTTCCCGACACACGATCCTAAAATTCAAGCCGAAATACATAATATCACGAATTAAATTGACAACCAATTTAATAATACCGTTGCAAATCAAAAAAGAAAAAAACTTTCTATTTTCTTCTTTGATTGATCCAACGTAGCATCGTAACATTGTAACGACTGCATTGTTACTTTCCGTAAGATGCTCATTAGTATAAGTATTATTAAATTGATTGTCAATTTAATCTGTGATATTAGATATTCCGGCTCGAGCTTTAGGACTGTGTTTTAAGACAAATAATCAGCGCGCAGTTGGCATGAGCTAGGAATTCACACAAAATTATTATTAAACATCAAGATGTTGAATATGATGTTCGCTTCTTTCGCTTATGTTTGACAATTTCATTAGTCAATTTACAATTAATAGTTATATACAATGTTATATTTTAAAACAGTATTAATTGTAAATTGACTAATAAAAAATAAAATTATTTTCAGATCTGTATCCAGCTAATTTTTAAATACAGATTTGAAAATAATTTTATTAGACCATCAAAATAATTATGATGGATGTTCAAGCATAATGTTCAATGTATGTTTTTATCACTTTTTATTTACATATTTAAATATTCTATTCTAATTATCGTAGCACCTTCGAGTTCTTGTGTATTTATTTTAAAATATTGTAATATATTATAATTTTAGTTTTTTTATTTATGTATTTAGAGATATCTTAACCGACATTTTCTTGGCACTCTGATCATAAAAATAAGAGTCATGTATACTGCGCGATTTCAACTGTGAAAATAATTGTTACGTAAAACGTTGGAGTCTGGATTGATTTATGTTTCGTGATAGGAGATAATCCTTTGATATTTCGTGGCGAGATATCGTGGCTTGATATTTCGTGGCTAAAAGAAATGCGAACCGCTTTGTCGAATTGTCCGATCGCGGCGAAGTAAATAAACGAATATGAAGCACAGACTATGGGGCGTCCGACATTTTCAGGATATGCTGTGAGAATGTCTAGGAGGAATGTCTATTCCTTGAGAAAGTAATGCTCTTTGCAGGATGATCTAGCGGATAGTTGCGATTCTTAAGGTGCGAAATGACATTCACGGTCCTTATCCGCGAAGTATCGTTTCCATTTATAAGTATATATACAAGTGAAAGCTAATATTTTATTTTAGATCTAAATATTTTACGCGGAACATTTCTATATAAATCTTATAACATTATTTGCGAAAACAATTTGCAGAATTTTTAGACTGAGTTTTTTGTAACAAAATCTATAGTTATCTACAGTTTAACAAAATTTTATGATATTTGACGAATATGTATAAGTACCAATGATTTATATAACCATATGATTATCTATGAATAAAATACAATTTTTTTTTATTATAGAAGTAAAATGTGGAAGCGGAAGAGTATTATGTGTTATCTCTGAGATAAATATATTTCTATTGAATAATTCAGAGTATTGTAAGATGCCATCTCGTCTTTCATACAATGAAGATCGAGTGTTTCCATAATTAAAGAACTTGAAATTTATTTTCTCCTATTACTGGAAAAATGCTATGTAAATGCCGCAAAATATTTTCACGGTTACGGCGCAAATAATCGAATAAAATCATTCAACCGTAGCGAACGTGCAATCGTTTTGTATCTTCGGTGCCGCGGTATCGCGAAGTTCGTTTGATTTCCTCATTTCTTTCACCGATGAGAAAAAGCGGCGTCTCGAATTGGTCGGAAAGCCAACAGGGTAACAGAGACGATTGAATAGCGCAATTAAACGACAAACTTGCGAACACTTTCTACGTCGGATGCGATGAGAGGTTGAATGGAGAAATCACGAGCGACGACAGAAAACAGGAATGAGGGAATCGTCGTGAGAACCGAAAAAGAAGGTACTTCGGAACATTCTTTCTGGTCCGGTGAAACTTCACCGCACGGTTCAAGGAAAAGGTGAAGAGACAAAGTGTATGCAAACTAAAAACGAGAAAAGTAGAACGATTAGAGGATACGTCATGTATGCGTTATTACGGATAACAATGCGATCTCGGGCGCGTCCCAACCCCGTGACTGTGAGAGGATTCTCATTATTACTTCTCGGACGCAACAGCAACACGGAAAACGGTGATTAGTTGTGCAAATCGAGAAACGGAGCAGCCTCCGGCAATAATATAACGAAGTTCGATGTGAGAATAAGAAAGGGAGATAAGAGAAACAAGAATCTTAATCCTTTATGAAGATGTCGAAGACTTCTCGCAACGATGAGTGTATTACGAATAGATCATTACTTTCGCAGTTAACTTGAGGAGTTAATATCGGAGAATATATACACAGTTAATAGTCCCCCAATTGTGTCTTAATTATATTGATGTATTAATTATAGAATGAAATCTATCGAGATCGAATAAATTATATTCGTCGCCATTATAAGATTTTTATATAAATGATTTATATAAACTAACAGACAATTAATGAACGAGAAATAAAGTTATTATAAAAATTTAGTACAATTAATAAAAGATTATCATTCACAGACAACACTCAAACAATTATTTTATGATTATTTCTTTTGATTATATACAGGATTAAGTAATAGCGATTTCGACTGGTCTGCACTGGTGTGCCACTTGTGTAGAGTTGGTGCAAATATGTGTAATGCATACACCCACGCAGTGGTATAAAACATAAGTAAAACATTGAAAAGGATATTGTTTATTTTAGCAAGAAAAGTTGTATGAGCATATGTCCTAAATTGCTTTGTTTTCAAAATACCAGGTGCCATATCTAACAATCTAAAAAGTGGATCCAAAAATCTTTCATCGGCACTGGAAAATAGTTCTTAGTATCAGATGTACGAACAATAAATTTAAATAAAATATCTGTAAGTATTTTCCAGATTTTTGAAATTTTCATTTTTTTTTCTCTCAACTCTTTGACTCTCTGTATTTTGAAAACGAAGAAGTTTAGGGTAATTTCCACATTTATAGGATCTTTCCTTTCTAAAATAAGTAAAATAAGTCAAGGAATATCCCTTCACAATTTTTTGTACTTGCTTAGGAGTTACCCTGTACATGTAATTGGCTTCGAGCGTGTTCTATTTTTTCCGTTTTTTATATTAACTGCTATATTACTACTTCTCTAACATTTATTTTAAGTAAACCGCGTGACTAAATGCACATAAATAAAATATACGCGCCAGTGTTATTATCTTTGCACATTGTTAAAACTCATTAATTATACGAGAGAATGAACACAATTCATTATAAAATCTATAACACGTCATTATCCCTTACTTTGTACTTGTGTGTGCTCTTACGTATCTAATTAGTATTGTGTTCTTTCACGCGATTCTAGAATTTTAAATTGCGATTAGCAGATGTATGTACATCGATGAAATTTGGTAAATATTATAGATACGTGGAGCGAGATGGAGCGATGAAAGGCTCGGTGGATAATAGAAGTAGAGAGAAGGAGAGAGAATAGGATACTTTCGTGTACCAATTACTAAATAGACTGGTACATCTCTTAGATGCGATTCTCATCCGTATTAGTCGATAGTCATATAAGAACGGCAGACCTGTCTGCATATAAATATCATCCGCGAAGATCCGAGACGTTCAATATAAGTCGACGATGTTTTTTACTTATTTGTTTACAGATTCGGACTTTGCGCTGTAATATATCTCTGTTCCTGCTGAGAAGAGAATAAAACTAAAAACTTTTCTGATGTAATAACCTCGAGTTATCGACCAAGCTCTATATAAATTTTATATAAGCTCGTTATAAATTTAATCGATCTAATCACTACTGAAATTCGATAATTATATCAACTCAATTAAATGGCTTGTATGTGTATGTGTTGTACATATATATATATATATATATATAATTGCTTGCGATAGATAGACGACCATATCTCTTGAAAAGTCGCGTTGATGTATCTTTCTCAAATTACTAAGAAATACATTAGCTTTGTAATTAAAAATAGAAATAATTTAAAAAGTAAATTTGTCTTTCTATGTGTATATTTCTTATAATCTGTGTGTGTGTGTGTGTGTGTGTGTGTGTGTGCGTGCGTGCGTGCGTGCGTGTGTGTGTGTGTATATGTATTATATAAAAGGTAATATTCAAATTTCGCATTTAAGGAGACATCATTTCGAGGACTAGGAAAGGGCTATTGTTATGTGAATTTTTTCTCAGAAAGTATGCGGACGATTTGTTTTAAATTTTGTACACATACTTAATAGTACATATTGTCTATAAATAGAAATTTTTACAAATAAAAATAATGAAAATTATAGTACATAGTACTGTAGATATAAAAATTTAAGGCACGCACTGTCCTATGGTTTATAAAATATTTATAAAATATAGACATTCAATGATCAAAGATAAAAAAAATGAATAAGATTATTAATCTACAAATATTCAGTTATTGTTGGAACTAGGATTATAAAAACAAAACTATTTTAAAAAATAATTTTAACATCTGCAAAAAATTGTACTTATAAAGTCAAAATCGAACAATTTTATGTTGAAAATAAAATTAAAAAATTAATATATTTTAATTCCACTAGTTGCAACGATAATCAAACATCTGTAGATTAATAATCTTATTCATCTTTTGTTTTAGATCACTGAATGTCTGTATTTTATGGAAACCGTAAAATAATAACTACTATAATTTTACTTGAAAAAATTTCTAATTACAGATAAAATATGCATTGTTAAATGTACAAAGATTAAAATAAATCGTTCGCATATTTTTCGAAAAAATTTATATAAAAAGCCTTTTCTCTAGCCTTTCAAACGATAATACCCTTTTAAGGCATGTAATATTTAAATGGAACATACAATATTATAGTATTGCGCGAAACTAGGTGACGGACTTACGGGCATACAATCGCGACAATCTTGTAACAATTCATACCTTGGAAAAAGTGGACACGCATGACACAAAAGTCAAACAGTTGCCATTAAAACAGAAACATTATTTTACAACGTACGATACGATCGTGTTCGTCTCGGATATTACTTCTACGCGGTATCTAGAGCACGTAAATGAAAATAAACACGTTGCTTCTCGGGACTACGGAAAATCGGTAATCAACGACACGCGAGAAATCTCTGGCGACACGTGCCTCGCGAACTGTCGCGCAGCGATACGGACGGTATCATTTCTCGCTCGTGCGGGAAAATCGTGTCGAGCTGTTTCCCTTCATTTCCTTCTCGTCCGAAAGAATCCTTCGTAGAATCTTTCGTCACGTCGTCGTATTACAATAATCAACGGCATAATCAGCGTTTGCAACACCTGGACATTATATATTCTGTAATAATCCGCCGTTTTTTCATCTCGTTTAAGAGGATGGATTTCTATGCGATGTACGTCTCTGTGCACTTTCCACGCATCGCGGAATTGCAACTCGCGCGAACAAACGGCGGTGATTGCCCTTGTGTAGTATTCATTGAGCGGCTTTGATTAGATTTACTACCGCTCGTTGCATTAACAACACGTTCCCCGACATTTATGATTGAATCTGATCTTATTTCTATTTCCGTTTCTTTGTGAACACGGCGTTCTTCAATCTCATTGCTATTATGGTTTAATTGCGGTAATGAGACAGCGCAATTATGCGATAATTACGTATGTTAAACGCATAAATCAAAATCTTACTTCAGCAATGAAATAAATTTCTGCACACACACATACAGATTCAGGCGTTTTACTGAACTGTTAAAAAGATTGATCTTACATTCTTACATGATAAAATATTCGTTTCCGGCCTCTCTGCTTCACTTGAACATTTGTCCAGCTTATATCATTCATCTGTTACAACATAATTCAAAAAACAAAATTTTCTAGTTTGAATTATTAAAATTTTGTAATATCAAAATTAGATGAAGAAAAGCTTTAGAGAAATCAAAATATAAGAAAAAAATTGCCGATAGAGCCAACACTGGATGTTCGTGTATAATTAATATATATATATATATTGACAATCAATTATTACGTTACAATAAACGTTTCGATCCGAGATTTGGATCATCCTCAGTACAATGTTGCAGAAATATTGTTAGCCTGTAGTCATTAAACTTGTGTAGTGCATAAACAAATGCTTGGTATGTCCAAAGGAAAAAGATGCCATGACATTGTATAGATACATAGAGTCCGCGTTGAATAACGAAGTCTTTGAACATTCATATTAAAAATATGTACATAATTTGCCTAAGAATATCGCTGTGGTACTAATACCAATAACAAAATGAATAATAAATAAAGATAACTATTTCTTGCAAAAATGTTTGTAATATCTATCGGCAATTTTTTTCTTATATTTTGTAATATCAATTTCAAATTTTGATGTTACGATTTAAGGATAAAGAAGATATGTAGGACATTTCTGAAAACATTAAAAAAATTATGAAAAAATTACAGATTAATTTATATTGCATTCGATAGTAGAAAAAATTTAACGGTGATTTTTTATTTGGATAAAAAGTTATTTTATTAAGTTGACATGTGTTCTAATGAAATAAGAAATAATAAAAAAAATCTGAACTTTTTTATTTAAGTACTTTAAATATTCAAGATAATTTATGTAAAGTTTCACTGCGACGCAAAAATCAGTTCTGTAAAATAAACAAAATTTATTTATTTATTTATTTACCAAATAACTAAACAGACAATCACAATAAAACTTTGTATAAATCATCTTGAATATTTAAAGTACTTACACAAAAAATTGAGATTTTTCTTAATGTTGTAAAAAAAATTTTAATTTTTAATAAAAAAGCAAATAAACTAGAAAAATATGTTATTAAAAATATAATCTTATTTCACACAACTTTCATATGTACATAGTTTATTTGAAGTATTAATATTAACACATTTTCAAATTTTATTTACTTTGTAAGGTCCGATACATCCTTGATTGTAGAGAAATAAAGGTATTAACTCTTCAATCTTCAGTGTATTCAATTCTTACATCAAATCAGAATTCTCTTTTCTTTGCTGACAACTAAATTACAATTTTTGAATTATGTCATTATTGTAACAAATGAGCGATATATTGTGCGATAATCTACAAAAAAATTAACAAACATAAGCAAGTTGAATATTGTACTTACTAAAGTAGTTAAGAGTCTCCCGGATTTGATCCGGCGATAATTTCAAGTCGACGTCCTCCGGTTTGAGAGCAGGCGCCGGGATAAACCAATCGGCGTTCTCGTATCCTGTAAATATAACGCGACACAATGCAGAACAATGTTTTAAAATCTTTTTGTTAATATCGCGCGTGTACGCATCATTATCTTTAACATCATCATCATCATCATCAACATCATCATCATCATCATCATCATCATCATCATTATCATCATCATCATTATCGACGATCACCGAGCGATCCGAATTCTACACAATCTAGATTACCGCCTACTGAAACGGAGATCGTAAAAATGTGTTAAGCGCCTCGGTCTGCAAATTACGATAGAACATACTAATATATACTCGGGGCAACGTATTAACGTGCTAATTAATGCGGTAATCGTATCCGTTCCGAAGACGGGTAACAAAAACCCAATGTTCGCGCGTTACAACTCGCGCGGAGCGCGGCTAAATGTACTGTTGCTAATTAGCCGCAACCCCCGGGGATGCGCCTTCTGAAGGCTTCGCCTTATTGACGGTACACGCGATACGGGCCACCATGGTCAAATTAATGGTTCACCATCTGTGGCACGTGCCACATTATTGCTCTTGGTTCAACGCACTCCGGAAAAGATCACGCAAGTTCCTACAATGTTTTTTTATACTTTCACACTTCTCATGCTCTCTTTCTTTGCAACATGCGACCGTACATGAAGTTTATTGTTTACCTACTTCCGATATTATTAACTATTCTTTCTCATTTCTATGTTTGTACACGGAGAGAATTTTCTCATTAAATTTATTCTGAAAACGGTAGGCGTAGGACAACATTGTATTTCGAAGATTTTTGTGTGATTTTTTTTCTGATTTATTAATATCTACTACATATTTATGTTTTAACACAGTGAAATATAAAATATGTTTGATTATTTTTACGAAACTGTACAGTTAAATTTCAATGATTTTAAAATATGTTGAATAATTTATGATTTTTAATTGTTTTAATTAAATAGAATAAATATGTGTAGGAGTAATAATTATATTCAATATCTTATATAAATTTTACAATATTGCATATTTTCAAACTAATTTAATTGCTCATGATAATTTTACTACACAGCATGGTAATTATCGACGTGCTATTGATTATCTTGAATATAAAAATAATCTAACAGCAAATATTTTCTAGAATTGCAAGAGAAAAATACTTGATTAAAAATTATTTCTTTATTTTATTTACATAAATATTTTAATTACGAAATTTTTAACTTGACTACAGGTAAATAAGCTATTAAGATCCATCGAATAAATAATTCTTTCGCGTTAAATAAAATTTTTTTTGTTTAAAGAATCTTTCTGTCAGTGTAGAAAGGAATGATTGTAGAAGGACCGTCATAATTATAAAAATCCTTAATTTAGACGGTTTTCTTTATTACCTAAGAAACCGAAACAATTAATATAAATATAATAATATATAAAAGCGGCAAACAGGCGCGGTAAAGGAAATCTACAAATAATTTTGTAATCACATAGATTTCGAAAATGAATTTAATAACAGAACGTTTCGGCTCTTGTTTTGAGCCATCTTCAGCTTACAAACGAAAAATATGTACATGCTCGCACTGTGGATAGAAATAAAGAGATCCCCAATATGATAAATCTAGTAACACTTTAGAAAAAAGTAAAAATAAGAAAGGAGGAAGAAACTCACCTCAAAAACAGCGGTAGTCAAAATTTATACTTGACGCACGAAAAAAGAGAAGAGTTAATGCATCAGAAAACGCTCAAAATTGTTCTTATCTAACTAAGACGTCGCAGATACGAATATAATAAGTACCGTCACGTACGGTGGTCGAAGAGACACTAAGCAAGTAGAGAGATGCTGCAGGTCAAACCGGTAATAGGATAATATAAATATATATGAAACATAAGATAAATGAGATAAACAAAAAACAGTCAAAGTGTTAAGATAAATGAGATAAACAAAATAGTTAATGTGTCAACACTGACGCTGTTTTGAAGAATTTGTAAACTGAAGATGGCTCAAAACAAGAGCCGAAACGTTCTGTTATTAAATTCATTTTCGAAATCTATGTGATTACACAATTATTTGGAGATTTCCTTTCGCGCCTGACTCGTATTTGCCGCTTTTATATACTATTACATTTACATTTTCACGAGTCCGATTTCTTATATTTAATTTACGAAACAATTATTCCATTTTTTATTAAACCATCACATAATTAAATCAAATTATTCTTTCGGTCTTTGATCATTATACAAAACAAATTAATTTAGAATTGTATAAATTTTAAACATTTTACAATGCTGCATGGTAATTTCTTTCATGGAATTTATAAAATACTTTTATATTTTTCAAAAATTTCTTATTTATAATAATATTTGATAGGTTGCCAAGTTATCCCAAGCTTTTCACTATACATGATAAAGTTTTGCGATAAAATATAACGAAAAATTCTCTCGTGTAATTGCAACGCGTTTTTATGGTGTTTTCCTCTTGTGACGCTTTGCAATCTCTTAATGTAACCCTTGTGTTCGGTACTTCAGAGCTTCGTAAAATGTCGTTTGCGAAATGCGGTTCTAGATAGTTACTGGATAGGCTTCTTTGCTTAATTAGGAACGCAGGAAATTCGATCGGGCGCATGTTATGGTCTTCTCTACTTATATTGATTTTCAACATCCTACTTTCTTGATCCGAGACGAGTCATTACATTAAATAGAAGTTTACGATCATCGATAAAACTACGTTAATATTTTTCTGCTCGCGGGAATTACGCTTAATGCTAAGCGTCTGCACATTTCCATTGTCAATTTCATCGACGCCGATACGATTCACCGATCAGCTTTATCTGGTACCCGATAGATTCGTCGAGATTACTGTATCAGTACGTTTATTTGCGGTTGTATTTTAATGTCATCGATAACTCTTCTAAAATATAAATTTGATTATGTCCGAGATACAAATTGCTCGTGCACGCGCAAGAGGAAAATAAAAACAGAAGGAATTCAAGGTTTCTCCGACCGCAGCGAGCGGTCGTGCGCTTTTTTTGCTTTGCGTGCGCTAGGCACACGTTGCTTTACCTTTCACCTCACGTTTCTCGTTTCCCTAAGTAAAGAGAGAAAGAAAGAAAGAAGCAGAAACGGAGCTCACCTTGGAACTGCGTTAGGGTGTCGGCCCGGAGACGATATCTCGGTATTTGCTCTTCCAGCAGGCTGATTATCTCGACTTCTGGCAGCTCCTCGCCACTGCACACATCTGCAACAAGCGCAGCATCCACCGTGGCGTTACTAAGTGCGAAGGTGCGTTCATTATGAGCGCGCGCGCGCTATAATGCGCGGTTCCGCTTCGAGTCGCGGAAATAATCGAGCGCGTGTGCTACGCGTCATCTCGCGAGTTGTTCCCGCCAGGTGCGACAGGAACGTTACGCATCGCGCGTGTATCCCGTCGGACTCGATCGCGAAGAAACGGAAAAGGAAGAAGTAGCGACATTCAATCGTCGACTCGACGCGCGCAAGTGCGAGAATTGGGATGATGACAGCGCGATCCATTAATAGCATTGACGCAATAATTTATGTCAGGCTTAAATAGCAAAAACGGACGACGAATGCGATAAGACAGAAGAAATATACATATATACGCGCAGTGAGCGCGAAACTCGCACCGTTTTCATGAAAATAGAAGGACGACGATAGCAAGGGGCATAAAATTTTGTGAAATGATATTATATACACTGAGAAAAAAGTTGTTAACTTGATTAAATTTCTTCAATTCAAGTATTTATGTATTGAAGTTAAATATATAAATGCTTAAATTTTAAATGTTTTGTGTATTTGAATTAAATACATAAATACTTGAATTAAAGAAATTTAATCCAATTGAAAACAGTCAATTTAACAACTGCTTTTTCTCTGTGTAATAAAAGTAAAAATTCACCTCTGTAGAATGAAAGTTTATTGCTACAGAGTGAAAATTAAGCCTGTGTAATTTTTCGAGTGATTTATCATTATACTCTATACTGAGAAAAACTAGTTGTTGACTTGACTATATTTTTCAAGTATTTATATATTTAAATTAAATATATAAATGTTTAAATTAAATTTCAAATGTTTTATGTGGTTGAGTTAAATACATAAATACTTGAATTGAAGAAATTTAATCAAATTGAAAAAAGTTAACAATTTAACAACTGCTTTTTCTCTGTGTAATAAAAGTAAAAATTCACCTCTGTAGAGTGAAAGTTCATTGCTACAGAGTGAAAATTGAGCCTGTGCAATTTTTCGAGTAATTTGTCACTCTATACTGAGAAAAACTAGTTGATGACTTGACTACATTTTTCAGCTTGATTAAATTTTTCAAGTATTTATGTATTGAAGTTAAATATATAAATGTTTAAATTTTAAATGTTTTGTGTATTTTAATTAAATACATAAATACTTGAATTGAGGAAATTGAATCAAATTGAAAAAAGTTAACAATTTAACAACTGCTTTTTCTCTGTGTAATAAAAATAAAAATTCACCTCTGTAGAGTGAAAGTTCATTGCTACAGAGTGAAAATTGAGCCTGTGCAATTTTTCGAGTGATTTGTCACTCTATACTGAGAAAAATCAGTTGTTGACTCGACTATATTTTTCGGCTTGATTAAATTTTTCAAGTATTTATGTATTTAAATTAAATATATAAATGCTTAAATTTTAAATGTTTTGTGTATTTGAGTTAACATACATAAGTACTTGAACTGAAGAAATTTAACCAAGTTGAACAATTTAATCAATTTAACAACTTTTCTCTCATTTTCTCTCAATAGTAATGATATTAGGGCGCACTTTATGCCTGTCAATCACCCTCCTTTTACAGCGCAACGTGGTTATAACACGTTATCATCGCGTCTCTTTTATTATTATTACGAAGTTATTTTCTGACGCGCGTTACGTTGTCACGCGCTCTAAAATCTTCTACCTGCGATGTAAGACAAGTGTGCGTGACCTGAGTGACAAAAAACGTTTGCTTGCGGTACAGCAAGAAACGGAGGAGGAGAGATTTGTGCGGCTCACCGCAAACGAGGGACCCTTCAACAGAGGACGGTTGCATACCGCATCAGCGTGTTTCGTGCGCAGCGCATGCAACTGCAGAGCTTCGAAGAGTTCGAAGTCGACCACCTTGTCGAATACGATAAACTTTAAAGATGCTAAATATCTGCTTGGCGAAAATTCAGCGAAAATTCGCCACCAAACTGTGATTCTTTTTGACGAAAAATTTAACAAATACATTTTTGACGACTCTACAAGTTTATTCGAATCTCGAATAAAATTTCAGTCAAAATGCATTCAAGATTGAATCGATGAAATCAATGGATATTTTTCACAACCATGTTCGATTGACAGAAATTATTAATATGTAAAGGAGAGTTGCCAAATGCGTACCATTTAAGTTATTTTTTATTATAAAGTATTTTGCATTTGGTGCTGTCATTTTGGGTGCAAATCAAAGTTTGAAATTGTAATTTGATACTTCAGGCTTATTATTACATGTTAAACCTTCCAGTAATAACAAGTTGGTTTGTTATAAGTTTTTTTGTAACATTCTGCGAAAGGTGTGATTTAGAAAAATAGTCGCTTAAAGCGTGCCTGTGATCTCTTAAATCATATTGAAAATATCGAATTTATAAATTAAAAATTATTTTATTAATATTTGATCGAAAAAACAATCAAATATTCAACAATTAATAAATAATAATAATGAAAAGATAAGGACACCGAAATAAATATGGCTTGAATTTATTTTTATAAGTGACACGTTTTTATTCATAGCAATTATCAGTTTTATTTTCATCATTTATCAATCTTACATTAATATCATTTATATTGTAATAAAATTTGTGGTGATACGAGTTAAAAAATTTGGTAGAGTTTATAAAAATACTGATTTAATTTTTACAATAATTGTAAACATGTACATACAATGAATGTAAAATATTCTACAACAAACTTTTTTATAAAAACACTTATAACAATTTAAAATTGCATAATTACGTCATTATCAGCTACATAAATTGATGAAAAATTTAGATGCATCTGATTTTTTAAAATGTTGATAGCATGCACAAAACAACACTAAACTTGTTAAATTTTTGTCTATATTATTTCTCTACTTATTTTATATTTGCTTTCTATTTTTGTCAATAAATATTGCTTATATGAAATATTTATTGCCAATAAATTTGCTTATATGAAATATTTATTGTCAATAAATATTGCTTATATGAAATAAAAATGTAAAATAATAAGGAAATACATTTTCGAAGACTGGTAGGCATTCAGTAACTCTCTCCTAATTTATATAATTATTTTTACAATTAAATGTTTCAAATTTTGTTTAAGAACTAAATCCCACGTTGTCGAGAAATTTAATTATCGCTAACGTTCGTCGAAGATGGAACATCGCGGTCAAGAAAATCGCAAGGAATTCGCGCTTCTAGATTTGCTTCGTTCAGGTCGGCGCTATTGACAGCTAAGTAGTACTACTGACCTGACATTGTATGCAATTCTTAAAAGATCCTCGCGTAGTAGTCAGCGAAACGGCATCGCCGACCGAGAAAAATTGCAAAAGACAGTGGATTTTTCTCAGGAAAACGCGGCAACGCCAGTCTATGCAGCGTATGCTCGAAGCTGCAACCAGCTGCAACTACCGATGCTGGTTGCATTGGGAAACGACGTACATCTCGGTTACCGTGAACTTTGTACCATCGGGATACAGCTTCTCGCTCTATCCGTCTCTCGTGAGACAGAGATGACCCGTGCGAGAGGAGTATCGCGCTGCACGAACTTATCGCGAGTTTAGCACATAATCGCGATGATGCCTCAGATTAGCTGCTCGGATTGTTCGGCGCACGAATGTAGGCGCGCGCTTTTCGTGAAAATGAATTTCCCAGATTCCATTAACGAGGAAGAAAAAACAGTTAGGTCGTCGTGCACGGCCGGTTCCCAACGTTCTTCGTTCGAATTGAATCGTGGAAACCGGATCGCGAAAGACGGTGCAGACTCAGCAGATTTATAATATGGGCACGTAGTGTTACCTGCTGCACGGATTATGGCGCATCAAAAAGAAAGGTAACCATTTAAAGAAGGCAATAAAAAGCAATTTTTTTGTCCACACGGAAGGAACAATCTTGCTGAAATACAGATCTGAAAATAATTGTGTTGAAACATTACAAAAATTTTATCGGATGTTTAACTTGGTTGCTAGAATGTCAAAACAGTTTGCAGCAACTTATCACGCTTGGGTGTTCTACACAATTATTTTGGTCGCCCAACATGAAATTATTTTCTGATCTGTATCTAGCTAAATTTTTAGATGCTACAATAAAATTGTTCTTTCCGTGCACGTGATTCAAATGACGGATAATGATTTGGAGATTTGCGAGCGGATAAAGCAGTCTGATATTAATTTAGTATAAACTATTGAGTGTTTAATTTTATTTTATATCCTGTTCATCCATCGCAGTCATCTTGATTGATGACAGGCAAGATGATACACTACGAAAATTCTTGCAACGTATATTAAAATAAAAATTCAAGGGGGGAGGGGTAGAGTTTTAATATCTAGATGCAAGTCAGCATGAATCATTATTAAATTAATTTTAATTTAATAATAACGTGATATTACTCATTCGGATTTAACTTAGGGCTGGGTTATGTCTGAAAAGTAATCAGCGCGCAGTTTCGTTAAGTTTGAATGGGTTTATAAAATCACACAAACAAACATAGCACGAAGATCTAGCTACGACCGTAGAAGGCCTTTCTTATTTCAAATTGCATGTACTAAAATAAAAATGTTTTTCAATACCATTTGTAAATGATAGAAACAGACTAGTGAAACATACCGAAAACTACCTTTTTGTTTGAGTGATCAATAAATAACCCATATATGTCGAACTTAAATGTACCTGATCAAGTACGAAAACTAGGCCGAATAAAAATAGCTGCTGAATTAAATTAATATTTGCTTTTACATACAAAATTGTATCAAAATAGAAGTCTTCAATATATTTAACACTACAATAATTATTCTTAATATAAACACACTTTATCATAATGAAAAATATTTATTATAATATTTTAGCAGTACGACAATTATTTTTAATATAAAAATACTTTATTATAATGAAAAATTTATTCACATAGATACAATGTATGCATGAAAAATGACATCATAAAGCTAAATTATTCTTGTACGTTGCAAGAATTTGTATGTACATATATGTATGAATGTGTAAAAATTATGTTGATATATGGAATGTGATTATCTTTTCCACTACTTTGAATTAAGTCGTCACTGTCAACACGAACTTGGCAATCGAACTAACAGGAGTCTTAATTTTATGTCAAACGTTTTATGCCAAGAACACGTATTTATTGCTCGGTTACTGTTTCACTAAAGAAGTTATGGAAATATAATTGATGGCTTGGCAATCGTAACAGAGCAAAATATATTTGAAATATTTTATACTTTTATTATAATAAATTTTCCGCCCAAATTTTCAAGTAAATCTCACATGAAACACTTGTGAGAGAGATCTAAAAGATCTAATTACACAAATAGAGATTTTATTACGCATAATATTTGTCAACTATTTTTGTATAAGCTATCGAATCTTTAACTTTATGTCAATTTTAATTTTACATCAAATATTTTATATCACTCTCGTGACTTTGCTCAGTTACCATTTCGCAGAAAAATTAATGGACATATAAAATTAAAATTAAATTATGAATTAAATTCAAGATTAAAAACTGTAAAAATATAAAATAAATTTTATAACTCATAAGTAATCTTTTTTTTCGTTTAGTCGACTAGACAGATGTTTGCATAAAATTTTCATAATGTTTAATCTTCCAATATTTTTGCCATGCAGAAAAAAACTGTGTGCGATAAAAAATCTTTTTTAAAAAATCTTTTTTAAAAAATACAAATAAAACATAATATTCAGTTTTCTGCGTATCCTATTATATTTATATTAAATACGTATATAAATAATCTAGGTTTTATTTTTATTTCTAATGCTCTTAAATAAGATTGTAATTCGCTTCCATTTTTCATCAAATACACTATTGCTCGAAAAATTGTCTATATGGGTGCATGTAACATGTAAATGCGAGTGTTCATTATGTATTACTGAGCACGGCTCATGGGTTCGCTAATTCAAAAGTTCAAATGACCGCGCGGACCAGTCATCTCTGTAGAAATGATAAAAATAGCATAAATGCAGAACGCGTGCTGCCACATATTGGCAATGGCGTGCAGCAAGAAGGTAAATTGTCGGCACGCTCACTACAGAAGATAACACCTGCCATATCTAATATCGTTACCAACTGCGGATCGTATTGATAAAAAAAAAAAAAATCCAAAATGTAATTATGTATTTTATCATACTTGCAATATGTTTCAACAATGTGCAGCAAATACAAACAAAATATAATCAGATTATAATCACATTATAAAATATACATTGCACTTTGCATGGCGTTTCGCGTGCAAGTGATTTTATAAATTTGATTTTGACTAAAATGATGATTTAACGCGATAAATTATTACTTCGCATGTAATTAAAAGGTAATCATCAACTTTTTATCGACACATGAATAATTATTATTTACAATTAACAGTCGTAAATAATAATTATTCATGTGTCAATAAAAAGTAATTAGTTATAAAAAAAGAATTAATAAAGCGCTTAATTTCTTTGTTACTGTTTTAGATCCTATTAATAAAACGGCCTCGTTTCGATCTATTTCGCAGTTGCATTTTACTTCCTTGCTCGCGGAACGTGTAATAGCGGACTTTGAAAAAAATAAAATAAAAAATAACGATTTGCGCACGAAATTCGAATAAAAATATCGCGAGCGGATATCGTACCATCTCGCCACTTGCTTAGCACAGCTTCACGTTTCTCGAAGATCTCTCTGAGTTTTGCCGGGCCCTTAGGCCTTCTCGCTTCTTTCGTGCCTGGGTACATAATCTCGTGTCCGGCGCTAGCCGAACTCTCTCTTCTCTTCTGCTCTCTTCATCAAGGCATCTTCTACTCTTATCAATGAAGTTCGTTGCCCGCGAGATTCACAAAATTCGATTCCGAGATTCACAGAGATTACGTAAAACAAAACCAGCGAATCATCGTGATGCATCGGCGATCGCACACTTCTACGCTGTTTGATTAAAAGAACTTGCGTAATTAAACGAACTTGCGATAGCTCCAGAGACGATGATCCGATAATTATATGATCCGGTTTGATTGATGATCAAAAAATGTTTGTGCACGGTTTTTGCGCGTACAGTAATGAGCTCCTTTTTCTAATGTACAAAAAGCTTTGTTATCGAACTTTGTCTTCTCAGTGAAATAAATTTTCTGATAATAAATCTTCTCTTGCACACAAAAAAGTGAGCCTTTAAAATTGTCACGCGACCTTATGAGTCTTGACGTAAGTCAAATTAAATCCTTTTATGCGATATAAGAAACCGCAATTATCACATTTCAAATGAATGTTATCGAATAATCGTAAGCGTGAAAACAGACGATCTAATAAACTGCCGAGTGCGATATATCATCCGCAAACGCTGCCATCTGCGAATTCTTTTTTATCCCGACAGCTGCGAGAAGTTAAATTGTAGCCCGTCAACGTGCACCTTATCGCTATGCACAGAATTGCAACGAAATCGACGGCAGTAGACGGACACGGTCGCGCGTATAGCGCATTACACGCGCTCCACTAATTTAAACGTCGAGCGACGCCGGCGTTTTTATTCTGGGTGATTACGCGGCGGAGCAACAAAACTATTCGCGACCCATCATCAACGGCGGATTCGTTCACGAGCTCGGGAAAGAACGTTCTTTTTGAGCCGCGAGCCGCCGAGGAACTCCGTCGAACGTACGTCGCGATGGAGGAAAATAGCAGCAACCAGTGTAGATGGAGCCTAGCCAATTACGATTTCCGCGATCGGGTCATTTATCGAACGAATCTAATTTGAAAAGCTAATTCGAATTTTTCATTTCGCTCGTCAGGAATCGAGTTTCAGAAGCGTTCTATGACAGTGGATTCACAAAGCTAGCTTTCTCCTCTAATCTTTAATTAATTTGTAAAAAGAAGAGAATTTTTAATTAACTTTGTACAAATTTTTGACGTTATAGTTTTAAAAGCTCGCAAAAAAACTGTTTTTTTTTCCAAATTTTCCACGCGGATTTTTTCGGTTTTTGTAGATAAATTTTTCCAATAAATTTTCTGCTTTCCTGGGAAAAGAAACAAAGAAAATCCGTAGAAAAATTCTGGTTTTTTTTCCAAACTTTTAATACTATAATTGACTATCCCTTTTAGATTCTTTAATATAATATATTTATATGCAAAAGTATACTGTATCCCAAAATTAATTTTTTATAATTTTTTTAACACTTGTAACATTTAAGTAGCGAAATAAAAGTAAAAATTTGTTAGGAAGAAAGAAAAAATTTTGTTTCGGATTATGTAGTTCATAAAATGAACGATATTTCAGTCTCTCTGTCGTATATGTTCGAAATGAACGAGGGAGCCAACGATCGATAAGTTTAAATCTTCACTGACGTAGTAGTGGCTCTCGGCAAGGTTGCTGGCAAACGGCTCGAAGTCAACTAACCCAAAAAAAAGTGCGCGCACTGTACTATACGCCCGCATTATATAATAGACGGGAATAAACTGGCGTTTGCTAATAATGGAACAAACTTTAATTACGTGTATTTTATGAATTTTTCTCCCATGAGAAAAAGTGTTTCATTAAACTGATTACTACACTGAAAGAAAAAATTACTAAATTTTAATAAGTATTTGTTTGAATAGTTGCAATGAAATATTTAATAAATGTAAATAAATATTTATTTAGTACAAGAATCACTAATTTAATTTAAGTATCATTTTTTTATTAAATATTTATATACCGTAAATATTTTATTGCAACTATTCAAACAAATATTTATTAAAATTTAGTAACTTTTCTCTCAGTGTACATACCGTTACTATGTCAATAAACTGATTACTATATATATATACAATATTATATATATATATATATATATATATGATATGATACGATATGATATATACGATTTCATCAGTTACTGGTGCAGTATCATGAATTACTCATACAGTTAATCAGTTTAGCGAAACACTTTCTTAAGGGCTTTGCCATGAAAANACAGTTAATCAGTTTAGCGAAACACTTTCTTAAGGGCTTTGCCATGAAAACGCTGCTAAATCGTTGACACGAAACTTCGCACTTAATCCAGTAACTGGCTTAAAAATTGAGCGAACAATATACGAAAGGAATCATCTATATGCTTAGGCCTGTACTCAAAATACACTTATAAAGATGTTAGCGTGCTTTCTCACCATTCTTTATCGTTCGTTAGTCGCAGAACAAAGATGTAATGACAAAAAAGTGCGCCAACATTTTCATAAGCGCATTCTGAATACGGACCTTGGACTTTTCCGAAAGTGCGCGAAGTAACGGCGGCATTGTGGCTTAGATTCTAAAATACCACAAAACTAGTCCTTAGTAGGTCACCTATTTCGAGATCTGAATAATTATGCTCTCGAGATTTTGAACGAAATGATGATACCTTAGTACCTTGTTCCGAGAACATTAGTGATTGCGTCTTGGTATCGCAATCAATATATGAAGCGTATATATCGAAGATAAAAGATATTCGTAGATGACTGCAATGACGATAAAATTAATCGCAGTGACAACCGTCATTTTTAGCATGATGGTTATGATGATGATGATGATGATGATGATGATGATGATGATGATGATGATGATGAAGATGGTGATGATTATGATGCTGACGACGACAAAAATGATGATGATGATGACTAGAACGATAACGATAATGATGATGACGTCCATGACGATGAGAATGGAGCGTGGCGTATTATCCGCCGGGCAGAAGTAATCATCATTTGGCTCGGGCCAATGGGAAACACCATGGAGGCTTGGAACAGGTAAGCCGTAGAGCCACTTTATAAAACTCCTCGTGCTAGCACCGTCAAAGACAGTTTCTCCTCGTACGCTTACAAAGTAAGATGTAGTAAATGCAAACCTTGAACCCGTGACATCAACGTGCTGTTGTTTCGAAAATCAGTTTGCGCGAGAAATTCTCGTCGGAGACGACCAAAAGTTTTCGCTGCGCTTACATGCGTCAGTTGAAATCACGTTGGTCACGTTTAAACGTGCGTTTTAGTCGTATTTGAAAGAGCCAATCTACAAAGTAACGATTCTTCTGCTGTCGTGATTGCTATGGAAATAGTAAAGCTCATAAAGATACCCAGTGAAATAATCAATATCTCGAGCAGCGTTCCGTGACATCGGCCAAGCGACAGCTGGTACGTATATAAAAATGATAAAAATTTCTTTCGCCTTACCCGTGATGGTCTCAGCGTCGCGAGTACTAACGCGAGTAACTAGTTTGCTCTTCGGTGACCTTAACGCCTGGAGAGTCGCCTTTGCCGTAGGTGAGACCTTTAGGGAGGCGGCGGATGATCGGATGGGGCCTTCGGGCCGCTTTGGACCCTCATCTTCCACGGTGGCCAGCTTGGACGCTGTGGCGACGAACGATATCGCCTCGCTTTCCTGAAATGCAAACTTTATATTTAGCATTTTCGCGACCGGTTAGATTTAGAGCTATTTAGGTTGGGACACGCGAGATCTTCACGCGAAAAATTACTATTACATTTATTTTCTATTTTAAACTGCTTTTAAATATCACGTATCTTCATAAATACAAATATCAGCTGTTGAAAGAAGATCCCGATATTTTACTGCGCCTTAAAAGTTCGAGATAACTTTGTTGATACATCTATCTCGAATGACTGAGTAAATATGATCCTGTTCTTTAACGCAAGATTCTTTCTTTTAACTTTAATCAATTTGTGAACATTATAGATGTACGAGTTCAGACAACATGAAACAAAACGCGTTCCTTTACGCGCATGTCATCGCCAGAACAAACGCGAGATGTTTTTGAAGGGGCGGTTTCACGTTCCCCAAGCCCCTAAATACTCATCGGGAGGGGACAGGCATTTAAGCCGTTGCGCTTATTTAGACCGGTAGCGCTCCGGCGGACACGTTCATTTTGCTCGTCTTCCGGTTCTAGTCCGAGTTTATTTCAGGACACTGACTCGAGACAGTACAGTCATTTCGACTGTTTTTGCAAAAGCACGGTCTACTGAATCCTCGTTATGTCTCCTCGCGACAAACGTCGCGCGACGTGAGGATTTTACTGATGCAAATATTTCGATACTAATTTTAAATTAAAAAGTATTAATTAAAATTTTATTAAATGTTATTAAAATTATGATAATTTTATTATAATTTTAATAAAATTCTACCAAACTATTTTATATTATA
>QKQZ01046970.1:0-12310 GCA_003595255.1 Solenopsis fugax
CTAACTATAATTTTTTAACCATGCAATTATAGTCATAAATATCATATACTTTTTTCTCTGTGTGCAAGATTCAATAATTATCCACTCTGACTCGGTCGTGCCAGCGTGTATTTAAAAATGAAAGGATTAATTTTAGAACTTGTGCCCGCGCGCGTTTCTCATTTGAACACGAGTCGACGTGGAGTCCACATTCAGCCGCCCTTTGCCTTTCTCTCTTCGTTCTCTTTCGCGTCAACGCCCGGTTTGGACACCAACCAGTGTGTGTGTGTGGACCAGTCGGCTAATTGCAGTCCCGCCCCTAAACTTTATGCCGACCAAAAGCGACGGTTCCGACACTTGGCGATTCCACGATTTATCGAGTTCCTTTGTTGCGTTGCCAAAGCGGGAAAACGTAAACCTCCCTGAGCCATGGAAAGTGTTATTCTATTTCGGGAGAGCAGAATTATTGATAGTTGTCGGCACGCCTCGCACCTTTGGTAAACTGACAAACTGGCAATCTGGTAATCCGCCCAGTTATACACGGTAAACGATTACAGTGGAGAAAATAACGGACCGAGAATCCCCTTTGATACCTCTTGCACACCGAATAAACTATCTGTGCCCTATCCTAGCGGGCTCCGACTGCATGTGAGAAAACTTTAGTTAGCAAAATACGCCCTCGGCTAAGCCATTACCGGCATGTTAGTGGGGAGAAACAATTAAGTTACTCTATTTGGCCCGCTGAGCTCTCTCGACTATCGTGAGTTAATATTGTCGGTTCCCTCACATTCTTCACCTATCTTCATCAATAGCAGCTTGATTAGAAAGTTCCAAGTGGCGCGGAAGCAAACGCGGGAAATCTTATTTCTCGCAACTTTGCTTTTGCGCTTGTAAGTCCCTGTACGAGAGCATGCACTTTACTTGAAGACGGACTATATATGACTTCATCGAGGGGATAACCACTAGCTATAATATTGTCCCACAGATTACATGATTTCATCAGATTACAGATGATTTCATCTGATTGCACAATGATTTTTCGTGATTGCATACGTAATTATCAGATTGTTTGTAATTAAAAATGATCTTATTTGATTAGAAACACCATTATTGATTGCTAATTTCTTTCAAATAAAATTAAATTGAGAGGTTTCTGAGTAACCACTCAGAAAATAGGTATATACCTGACTGCTGACTTCAAGATTTTATTGGAATTCATTATGATTGAAAAAAGATTTTCCTAACAAAAAAAGGTTATAAAAATTTTTGATGACCTTTTCTTAGAGACAGTATGGAAAATTGATTACAGAAGCCAAAAGCTTGTACTGATTTCATCAAATTTCATGATGATCATACATGATTTCATTGTAAATATCATGATAATATACATAATTTGCAATGATTACACAGAAATCCAAAATAATTTCTACTGATTTACAAGAATCATCTAATAAGAAATTTATGATTTTTGTTGATTTCTGGTGATTTCATCTGACTTCATGATTACATCTGGTTGCAAAATGATTATATGAGGATTTTATAATGATTTCGAAGACACTGTCTCACAATTACATTAAGTGGTTACCCCCTCGGATTTCATCAAAATTTGCAAGACTGTAAAACGTGCCATTGGGAATCCACAAGAGAATCATTACCCATCTCATTATTCTCGTAGAATGTTTCTTGTATACGTACATTTACTTCTAAATCGATTCGATCAGTACGGAAATGCTTTCTTGCAAGTGCGTAAGCCTCTCTCCTCGTCATGCACCAACACTTTGCGTCTTGTCGTTTCTCTCGGTGAAGCGACGAGGATTCGTAATGTTGGAAATATCGAAAGGGAAACATAAGTCGCATCGGTATCTCGTTACAAAGTTCATCCATGTTCCTATACGTCTCCAAATGGTAACTGTCAAAGTTTTGTCTCCTTGCAATAAGGCGCGCGAAGGCAGCACTTTCCTGATGTCGACGCCTGCAGGCGAGCTTTAATAAGTTTCGCATCCCGACGAACATTTGCATAAGTAACGGCGCGAATATAAAGCTAAGTTTTCGGTCGCACGTACTTCTTACGTTAATCTTTAACTACAGACGCTGTCGACTGGCTTAGTCCTTTCCACGGTAACAATGCTGTATGACGTTACAAACTTCCTTATCGTAATGCTTTACCACAACTTTGACATAAATAAATACATATATACATTTAGAAATGAAAATAAAATGTACCATTATAACGTAATACTTTATGTGGAGTTTTATTATATATAAATTGTGTGTCGAAAAATGTATAGCTTAAATTTTGTCGAACATGAAAAAATGCATGTAATACAAATTTAATGTAGATGGATAAATTTGAAATAAAATAATCAAGACTGAAAGTAAAAACTTATGAAGATAATTCTATCTTGAAATCTGATAAATTATAAACCATTTAAAATGGATTTAGCTTTTAAATCGTTAAAATATAATTTTATTTTATTTTCATAAAAACTCTTTGAAATAAAAATTCAATTCTATTTTAGACAATTTGTAATTTGTGTTATATATGTGAATTTTATGCGTGTGTATTTTAATTTTTCAAGTATTGTCACAGTATATAAAATTTATATGCTTAAAATAATGTTTGCCCAGACAAATAACCAATGATGTAAAATAAATAGAAGTATTTTTTAACAACAATTAAAGGGCAGTATGAAAACTAAACAAGTCCATTTCTAAAAAATCTGAAAACTTATTTGAACCCAAATTATTCTTCATCAGTAGCATCATCGTGAAAAATATTCTTTCAGCAAGAATCAAATAGGAAATATAAATATAAATAAATAGTAAATAAAAAATTTTTGCATAGATCAAGTAAGTTCAAAAGTTTTTTAATTTTTTTTAAGTGAGTCATCAAAATTAATTAAAATCTAAAACTTTGTTCTTATACTTATATATCCGGAGAAAAATTACCATATTTACATAATGAACGGTTTGAAGATGAGAAGTTTTTTGTTTCTTGTAAATTTAATTTTGTCTGGTTTTTGTAGCAAACTCTTTATAATAATTGAAAAGTTTCCTAAAATTAAAAAAAATCAATCAAGTCCGGTTAAAAAAAACCTGGGTTATGGTACCAAATCATTCTTTATCAATAAGGTCACATTGCAAACAATGTTTCTCCATTAAAAATTAAATAGAAAACAGAATAATGTGCGAGAAATATAATATGTATGGAAAAAAATGATTATAATTACACAATGGACGATTCGAAGATGAGTTTTTTGTTGTAAAAATTTAACTTTGCGGGTTTAAAAGTTTTTTTGTAGAGAATCCTTCAATTATATGCAGCACTAAGATATGCTCGGCAGGTGCATGGCTCGTCTCTTCATCCGTCATGAGATAATTCGCACACGTTCGCGTTGTACACGTTCTCTTCGGGGCCACGGCGAAAATCGCGTGTTGTCCCGGACGATAACCGCGCGTTTGCGCAACGTAAACGAGGTGCAAGCGATACCGTGTGAGCGATGGCAAATCGTTGGAGAGTGAGCGTGGCATCCAGTATTACATCGCATATTTAGAGAGAAGCGGATGCGGCCGCCTGGGGTTCCACGCGCAAGCTTTCGGCAAACAAACCTCGATCGATCCTTTCGTAGTTCCCGTCTCCGGTTCGCGTTAAACTCGCGACGAATTGAAATCTTCGGCACATGAAAAGGACGTCCAACGTACATATATGCATGCGGACGTACGGGAGAGCGTGTTGGAGTCATAGTGCATACATACAAAAAGAGAGAGAGAGAGAGAGAGAAGAACAGAGAGTACCAACTGCAGTGTTAGTCGATAATTCCGAAAGCTACTTGGGCGTCCATTAATATGGGGATTCATTAATCTCTCGCTTGAAGCGAGCTAGCTAGTTTTTTTTTTTTAGCTCTCATAGTCGAGAATATTTTTTTCCACTCACGTCGTGACAAGTATCGTTGATTTAAACGAAAATACTAAAAAATATGAAAACGTACGCATCGAATCGCACAGGAAATAGGTTTAAACACGATTTTCGTTACCGAGATTTTCGTGCCCCGAAAATACATCTGGGGACGAAATTATAATCCGCAGCGAAGTTCGCCGCGACGGAATACGCCATTCGTACTTATGAATAGTCAAACAGAGCTCGCAAGAGCGGCGGTCTTTCGCTTCTAGGAGAGACCCGACGTGTCCAGCTCACGTCAGAGACGCGAGTGCACGTTATTCGGTTACTTACACAGGCATTCGCGAGTACGTGGCTCGTGCGCGGTTCCATTTCTACGTGTTAATGCAGAAAGCTCGCCGCATTTCTAGCAGCAGACCCCCCCCCCTCTCGTTCACCCTGCTGCTAATGTACGACGTGTTGTGCGCGCGGTGTGAAGCCAAGACGGGTCTCTCCTCAATCGGAAATTCAAGAAATTCTCTCCAGATAGCGCAGAAAGATTGTAGCAATATTGCAGAAATATTTCATCGCAAAATAGCAACATTGCAAACGTTGCGAAATATTGCTTCATTATTGCTGCAACATTGTAGCAACATTACAATATTTTTTAATGTTTCTAATATATGTATATTAGGTGCCATTATATTAACATGTTTTAGTTTAATTAACATAGTTTCCAAGGATATCATATGTCTTTAAACTAATTTTTACACAGAAGAACCAAAACTTTTACTATTGAAATAATCTTATTTACTTTTGTTTTAAAAACTCAATTTTAAGTTTATCCTTTCAAGGAATTATTTCATTAAAATGTAGATGAAAAACATCATAATGCAGCGTCTTTTATTCTATGCGTTGTATGGTTTTTCAATTATAAGAAGTAAAACTGCGCTGCGTCCATCTAGTGGCTTTAACGCGTACTATTCGCTGAAGCATAAGACATTTTTCATAACATTTTTGAAATGTTGCTGCAACATTGTTTAAGTAATATTGGAAGAAAATCTTTGCAATATGTCTCTGAAACATTGCACTGCAATATGCAATGTTGCCACACTGTAGCAATATTGCAAGCGTCTATGCTGTATGGGTCTTTAATCGAATACTCTTCGATTCAATTAATCGCGTTTCGCGTAAGCGTATTTCGAGTATATTCAGGGGGGGAGACGAAAGGTCCGCGCAATCGGCCAATCTGCAGCCGGCAATACTGCGCGAGATCCGAGAGATGCGAGAAGAAACCCCCAATCTCCCCCCCTCGTAAAGCCGATTATCCGCTTCGCGAAACGCGGTGCGAATCTTGAGTAATTCATTATGGCGAGTGTGCTTCTTCCGTTCTCGATAGAAATAAAACGTCAACGGCGCGCACGTGTCGCCGCCGGCCATGGAAATCAATGTCTGCAAGTGCGCCACAAATAAAATTCAGCGTCCGTTACGCTGACCTTTTCTACGCCTCGTCACTCTTTTTCTTTTTCTCTGTGCCTTCGATCTTTGAGGATTAAACTCTGATTAGCCATAGCTCTATCTGGAAACCAAAGTGTTCTGAGCATGCGCGAGAAAACAATGACACCTTCGCTTCGCGCGAAAGATACGGAGAAATAAATGAGACAGCACATGATGCACGTTACACATTTGCTTAGGAAAAAAAAAAAAGAAAAATACTTACTAATTCTCTATTTTCATGTTATTTTTAGACGTACACGGCTGCGTATTCGAGTCATTCGCGTTGAAATTAATTTTCATTACTTTTACAAAATATAAAAAACTTCTTCAGTGACTCTTATACATACTTTAGTATCTCTAGAAAGTGTTTGCATAGTTGTCAATATAAACAAAATTTTATATGAATGTTATAAACTAAAGATCGCAGAAACGTTTTCACATATAAAAAGTAATATGATAATTTATAATATAATAGCGATGTTTCTTGCATTTAAGTTAAAAAGTATCGTTTAAAGTTCAATTTTTTTCAATATTTCGTAAAACCTTTCGTAAAATGTAAATAAAAATTAGTTGAGATAAATAAAAATAAAAAATAAAAATGTGATATCTAGATATAAAGGAACAGGTATAAATAAAGTACTCATTCTGTACATAAATCTCTTCCTCGTGCGTGCCCCAAGATAGTTTTCTGTAGCGTTCATGATCATGATACAACTGAGGTCGACAACGTCACTAAAACACTTCATGAGAAATACTTTGAGAACACTCACGTAACACTGATTTCAGCGCGCATGAAAATAATCTCACATCTCCCAAACATTTTGTTCACAGATAATTAATAAACATCTCTACAATATGGAAATTTCTAGAGAATAGTATGTGGCATCGCCATCAGACGAGGTGTAGCTAGTTCTATTTCTCATAAATAAAAATTAGCACTTAATATAATATAAGGCACAGGCATTATGAAACTTTTCATTGATACTCTAATAAAATGATTCCCTGATGTGAGTCCTCAAAAGTAAACGAGAAATGTATTTTGATAGTGCAGTTTTTAGTTTTATACAAAATAAACTTATACGGAAATCATTTAATAATACCTATAATTCTGATAAAAATCTTATAATGGAAAATCTTATAATAAAAGTTAAGTATTCGCGACGTTTGTGAAGTGTGATGTGTGTTTTCAGAAAGTTACAAAACATCACACGACAATTCACAAACACTATCAAAACTAATTGTGAGCATCTCATAAACAATTCCATATTTAAATTTTCATCTCATAAATATAATACTTCAATAAATGTTTTAAAACTCCAGTTAAACATCTATTCAACGCTTAAGCAAACATTTCATAAAATTGTAATAAATATAAAGGAGAAGATTTATTGTCACTCATTTGCATTTCACAAAATAACTTTGTTAATAATCAATATTTTATATTGAAACTCAATAATTATATTCGTCAGAGTGCCGTTTAATAGATTCTAGATTCGAAGTTATGAAATATCTATTATACTGAATATTATTTATAAAATGCTAGCGACATAACATAATAAATCGAAGAGAAAGAGGAGTATTATGGTCTAACACAAAAATAAATTTAAAAAATTGATTTTATTAAAAGAAGATACAGTATTTTGTAACAAAATTATATAATTTTAATTGGTTTTCCATTACTAGTAAATAATCTACTAATTGTGCTTCCATTTCTGGAGACATTTTTGGCTTTTGTCCTCATCTCATATTTACATAATTTTCTAATGGCAAGTTCTTTGCAACCAATCTCCAAAGAATCTTCTGGAACTTCAAACAAATTTGTTGCTCTTCTATACCTTGATTTTTTTATCGTAGACTGTCAGTTGCTAGCAGCATGATCTTTGTGTCCCACATCTTCCTTTAGTACGTATTACGTGAATTATAGATTAGCAGAGGGATCCGCTCAAAAACATCACCTGGGTGTACTCAGATATCTTCAGATACTTTATCTTTGTTTAACAGTAAAAGGATCGGATTTGACGACTTTCTAAGTAGACAATTAAATAAAAATTCAACAAAAATTTTTTTATTAAAATTAAAAACATGACAACTAATGAAAAGGATAACATGTAGAAGCAAAATTGAAAAAAGTTACAGCAGTATTTGAATTTAACGAATTGAGAAGCCAAATTGACTACTTTAATCCTTCTAGTGTTAACATTCGACAAACAATAAGAATAAAATGATATCTTTCTATACGAAATGTTTCTATACGCAGCACTGTAGAGTGACATTCGATTAATCGAAGAATTAACGAAAATCTCGATAGGAACATTATCAACATGCTTAGATGACCGCATTAACAACATGCTATTGTCATTGTTTAACTTTGCGTAACTCGAAATGCGTACAGCCGAACAAAAAGTTAAATGACAGAAGAAACACTCGAGTGTATATACTTTCTTGTGATAATACGCTCAAGTTTAAAAAGAAATATGTGTAATTAACATATTTATACAACGAAAATGACTATATCGTTTGAAAGCAGATTTTACAATTAGTGTTCAGTAATTTTCTAGGTGAATTTACAAACATTTACAATAATTATTTATTGTGATAAATATTGCCAATTGTTTTGATGATCAAACTGACTAAGACACCTGCACGAAATGCTGAGGGATTCAGATTCAAACTCTGGCCGAGGTAATATTTTTCGCAATAAATTCTTTACAAACTTTTCGGGATAAGGGGGGGGGGATAATAGAAATGCTTGTAAGCATCAAAATTATTATATTAATTAATAATTTAATTTTTGTGATATTACATTTCTGAATTCTTCTTGAAAGCTGTATTTTAAGTCCGATAAGCGATAAGTTCTATGCGGCGTAGTTTGAGAATTCTTGTAAATATTTGTAAATTTACCTAGAAAATTGTTGAACACTAACAAGGGGACACAACCAAGTGTTCCCCTCCGATTTTAATGAGCTTTGGATATGTTAAAATACAGACAAAAATAAGAGACACATATTTTTTTATACGTGCAGAGTTACACATTAAGGGGATGAAACACCCCTTTGAAAAAATCGGGTTTTTTCTTTCGAAGCGAATACCGTCCAAATTATAAGAGACAGAGAAAAATGTTCTGAATGAAAGTTGAATGACTTGATAAGTACTTTATAACAATGATAAAAAATTTTTTTTAATTAAAAAATTCTTTTTAATTAAAAAAATGTTTTGAAACATGCACACGTATAAAAAAAATACGTGTCTTACTTTTGTCTATATTTTAACATATTCAAAGCTCATTAAAATCGAAGGGGGACACTTGGTTGTGTTTTCTTGTAAGATCTGCTTTCGACCGGCATAGCTGTTCTCGTTATTTAAATGTGTTGATACACTTCTCGGCTATATTAGGATATCGTTTATATAGTATGTATAATTAAATGTTAAAATGTAGCTTGAAACAGTTTCGAAATACTCGAAAGTAAAAATGCCTTATAACAAATATCATCTATTGTGTATTAGCATATTAGCATCACTATATACAATACATAACGGCAAGCTATTAAATAAACGATTTCATAAGTAATTATTAGAATTCGTTACCTAATAATGAAGATAATGTGAGTGGTCATAATACCTACACATAATACCACCTTTTCCTCTACTATAATATTTTTGTCAAGGCATACTTGTTTTTTGTCAAAATTTTTTTTAGGGAGGAGATAAAGACCATTATTTACTCTGATGTTCATGATATTTTAAAGAAAAAAAATGCAATGGTTTTCTCGTGTCAATACGTGTAGACAGAGGATTAAAAATAAAAAATAAAAAATATATTCTTTTGGATTTAAATCCTTAGTCTACTTTCTTTTGAACGTTTCGATAAAAATTACGCCGAGGACGTAGGATCTATTTTCATTTTCCGCTAGAAGGAAGATGCTTTGACGATTGCACGATGGGGACGAGCGTGATGATGAGTGGAGGCGAATATGCGAAAAAGCCAGTTGTCGAAGAGAAAACCGTTTGTAATTAACAAGAGTGATTAAAAAGGACGGATGGCCGGGCCAATTTCAGGTTCGATTGGGTCACTCGTTCTCCGTGTTTTTTTTCTCTCCTCTTCATTCGCGGAAATCCCCAATCTACGAAAGATCTGCGAACGCAGCGTGTGTTTCTGCACTAATTTTTAGCACGGTTTTTCATGGATTCTTCACCAGTTGTATACAATTTTATAAAAGATTAATTATAAAACATTTTTATTGCTACATTTTAGACTAATTACGAGTTTTGCACATAGGAAAAAAATGCGTTAATTTTAGCCATTTCTCGTTAAATTTAACTGTCTTGTTAAATTTTTCTGGATGATGATCTTACAATACAATACAATGACAGGTGAAGCAGATAAAAACTAAGGATATGCGAAATATGTATAGAAAAACAAGAGTGCGAATAGGATGAATATATTCTGAAACTTCTTTCACTTATTGAAAAATTCACAACTGCAGGAAAATTCATTGAAAAATTCATCAAAACGATAACCGGTGCATTGCGACAGAATTGCAATCTTACATATTGCAATGCAATGTTTCAGAAACATTGTTAAAATGTAGATATGCAATATAATTTTAACCTTTAACTACGTCAATGGCTGTTTGGCCTCAAAAAAGTTTTAGTCAAATAACATTTTTGTACGATGACTCCTATAGGATTTTTAATTATAGATAAAATTACTATGAACCTTCTTTTATCAATTGCTATAAGCACATTACATTCTATGTTCAAACGGGATGCTTTAAATACCTATCTCACGTTATTTGAACGCAAACGATGTAGATTCATAAGTTTTTCCCTAATACATGAAATTGAATCTTTTTATGAAAAGATAGTTTTATTTATAGAAAACATTTGAATTGTAAAAGTAAAGCGACCGTTGGCAGTACCTACTTCGAATATTAAAATTGTAAGTAAAAAAACATCAAAATAATTTTTTTACGAAATATTTAATCGATATGTTTTTAAATTAATATTTTACCAGTTTAAAGTGCTGAGAGATTTTTATTTAATTTTTATAGTGAAAAAAAAGAAACAAGAGAGCACGCGTTTTATATTTCTTTTTATTAATGAGAAAAATTATTATGATTATAATTAATATAAATTCATGAAAATCATAATTTATAAAAATTCATACCTTTTGTGATAATATTTATATTAACAAACATAATTTGTGCAATAATATTATATTTATAATATTGGTTTCCTTTTTATTTTTCAGATGTATCTTTGATTTCATTTTTATTATTTACGAGTTATTTTTTACAAGAGTCTATTACAAGTTTATCTTAATTACGTTGAGCTATTTTTAAAAATGCTTGATAGTAACAATTTCCGCAACTAAAGAAATGTTTCAAACTATAATAAAATACAATTTAAATTTATAATTTTATTTTTAATTCTATAATTTCTGATATTAAATTTTTATTTGATTTTAAGACGATTTAAAATTAAATGACGAATAACATGTTTACAAATGTCAAAAATTAAGAAAAAATTATATAAATTTACAATTGCGCTATTAATAATGGATTAATATATATAACATATTTTCAATAATTGTACATATTATATATTATACAATAACACATATAACATATATAATATATTATTAATAGCGAATTTGTAAATTGATATAATTATTTTATTAATTTTTAGTACTTGTATACATATCCCACAGATTGTTCGTTCAAATTAAAAACACCTTAGTTATCATAACATTACAAAGTATTAAAATATATATTTTATTGTAACACTGCTGTAATATTGTATTGCAATATTTCTAATAGCAAATATTTTACTGTTGCTGCAATGTTGCAATAAAATATTTCTGTAATATTCCTGCAATCTTTCTGTGCTGTGTGAGATCGGGAGACACGGAGAAAGTTACGGCTCCAATTTTGTTGAACCAAAGTACTTTCACTTTTCTGTATTCACTTCTATGGAAGTGTCACTATATTTACTCTGCAATCTGTCTTCGAAGGCTTTTCGCCAATTTCTTAGACACAGACCGATCTGAAAGACACGAACAAGATAAAATGAGATCATTTATAGATATAGGATAATTATGTATCCCAATTGTGGATCATTTAGAATTAAATTTAATTTCACAAAGTAATTTTCATTAATTTGTGAAAATTTAAATGTTTAAATAATGAAACGTTTATAAATGTTGTTAATATTAATGTAAACAATAAATATTATAATTTAAAATAAAATTATTATATATTTAGTAAACCGATTGTGAATTTTGGAAAAATAAAATGTTAAAAATGTTATTAAATAGTCATTTAAAGAATCTATTGGAGAGATTATTAAAGATAATATTCTGTTTTTTTCTTAAATATAAATAATAAATTGAGAAAGTGATTTCAATACTGACAAAAAATTAAAAATTAAAGAATGCAAAAAAATTTTCTATAATTTTATTACTATTTGTATACCCGTAAAACATTTAATTTTGCAAATTTGACTTATACTTTGGATTCGATTCATAATTAAGACCATCACATCAACCATTGCCAATCCTCGAAGACAGTTTCAGTTAGACCATGCTCTCGATTCGAAATGCAATCCGTCAGGAAAAAGCGTGACCAGCATACCTTTTATGTAAATTTCATTAGCGAAGTAATTCCGCATGCATCAAGCAGAAGTTTGCGTCTTCGACGCGTTATACAGCAAATCGAGATTCTCGGAATAAGAATTTTACCCTATTCCCTTTAAATTTTTCCTCCTATCACATCGAAGGAAAGACTGACACTGAAGGATCGTCGCTTTTGGATCAGTAATAAATCTTGTTCGACCAAGGGCTCTCCTTTAGAATGGTCCTTTTTTATTGCTGCCCCAAGATTTTGGTAGTCGGCTCAGCGAAAAGTGGTTACGAGTTTGTGAAACAGATCGCATCATATAATCCGCAATTTATATATA
>QKQZ01046971.1:0-14946 GCA_003595255.1 Solenopsis fugax
GCGTTTTCGGAACAAGTCAGGGACTATTCGTATTTCGTGTAATTACACTTGTTGAGTATTAAGCTATGTATTTTGGTACATAGAATATAAAAGAAAAAGTTGTTCAAACGACGATTCGACGTTCAGTGTTTCGAATCGCCCTAGCATCAACATTGCGCATTATTGCGTATGGCCTACAAAAATAGACATCACACAGCAAAAAGTAAACACGAAATGTTTCAAATACATTCAACTGGACACGATACATTCAAAGTTTTCAAAAAGAATCTTATTTATCTTACTTAAATTTTGAAGAAATGCTGACTGTCAGAAATTACTTCGACTGTCGCAAAACACATTTTTTACTGCCACGACTTCAATATGACGTCGTCGCCAACGAAACTTTATTAGCAACATCGTTACATTAGGACGCGTTTACAGTATTTAAAGTAAATTTTTAACATGTACCCATACAAAGATATTTCCATTTTTACGAATTACCCCACTTAACGAATAGCCCTGGTCTCCCCTATATTTTTTTTAGAAACTTTGAAACGCAACGTTCGGAAAATCCAACATAAAAGAAATGTTTAATTTTAAGATATGAAAATGTTTCATTTTCATTAGATACTGTCGTTTTTTTTAATGATTTCATTTTAAACAATGTTTAAATTTAAAATGTTAAAACGTTTGAAGCTGTTAAAGATTTCAATTTTAAACATTTTAGCGTTTTAAATCTAAACACCGTTTAAAACTGAAACATTTTTTTAAGTATTTAAAAAAAAGACAAAAATAAAATATTTTTATATCTTTAAATTAAACACTTCTTTTTCAAGTAATGAGGTACTGATGAAGATACCTGAATTATACCAAGACCTATCCCAACACCCGCTATCTTGGATGCGTGTTTCTCCGCGAAATCCCCGAACGCGTCCATACAGCCGCAATGATGCAAACTTGGCGATGACAAGGTGCAGTTCGATGTACCAACAGCACCTATCACATCGTCGCAGCACGACATCGGAATACCCGGCAGATTTTTCCCATTTATCCAGTCAGTAGCATTGATCGTGCCGCAACATTCAAACTGCAAAAACGAATTATACGCGGTTAATATGCTGAAACATATACAAATGCAGAGAGAGACAGTCAACAATTAATTATAATGAAAGATTTCATGAGAAATGTATAATACTTTACGCTTATTATATATATGTATATACATACATATAATTGAATATATGTGTGTGTGTGTGTGTGTGTGTGTGCGCGCGCGTGTGCGTGTGTACACACATACATACATATATATATATATATATATTCAGTTAGATACATTATAAATGTTATGTATATTATATATATATATATATATAACATTTGTACTATATATAAATAATATATTATAAATGCATTATATGATGTATATAATTTTATTATTATGCAATATAATGGATAATTGTTTTGAATTGAATTCATGTTTATAGGACATTATCTTTAGATTCAAAACGGTTATCTGTTGAAACAATAAATTATTTATATTGCCTATATTTATACAGCCTTAATATTTAGACACCTACATTTTTATCATTTATCTGGAACCTTTTCCTGTATTATTACTTATTGGAATTATTCTTTATTTCAAGAATTCTTTAAACTCTCTTGTATACATATATAACGCCGGTAACCAATAAAAAATAATATAAAGAAAAGAATTTCAGATAAATGAAAAAAATATAGGTGTCTAATACTTTTGGCCAAAGATGTATTTGATATATACAAGATGTCCTATAATTATTGACAAGGCGCACGTGTGTAGGTAGAGTGAATAACTAAACTGGTAAGGAATCATATGTGATGTAAATTATGATGTAATAATCAAATTTAATTAACGGAGTTAACTTTGTGTTTAGCAGTAAAAAATACTTCGGAATGACTATTCGCATTCATTGCAAGAAAATAATGCTGGACATGATAACTAATACCAACCGTACGATTAGTATCCCTTATTTTAGCTGTATCTCAAAAACGAAAAGTCAAATTGAAATGGGACAAAACATGTTAAAGCTAAAAGTTGATACTTTCGCATGGCATTAACAAAATTTGGAAAAAAAATTTGATACTGATGCTATAACGTTCTGAAAATCTTACAAATCATTTTTCATCTCTTTGACGCCACTTTTTTCAAAATTATCATATGATAGCAAACTTTAGCCGTCAGATTCATTTTCAGCGATCAAAAATCTGTCGGAAAACACTTTGTTTATTTAGGTTTCAAAAATTACTGCAATTTATTTCTCACCTATTGCAAAACTAGTACAGGACTTTTCTATTCAATTTAATCCAGTCTACCTACACACAAACGCTTTGTCAATAATTATAGGACATCTTGTGTATATATGTATATACAGGGTGTCCTATAATTTTATTTATTTATATATATCATATATATATATATATATAATATAAAATGCGCGCGCGCATATGTTTCATAGATCGTTGAGGGTGGTCAAGGAAGTCGGTGTAAAAATCGATTTACGCTATCCCCTTGTAGCGTGCACGCCAGCGTACACCACACATGTATTATACACCGGAATTAGAGCCCAGCAATGAAATTATCCCTGTCGCCTGTCGTCCACGATATCCTCGCAACGACCGGATCGCTCCCACGACTGGGAAAGACACGACGCGAAGCGCGAGAAACTTCTAACAAAGCCGCCATCGGAAAAGGGGAAAAAAAACAAAACCACTCGCACATGGTCCGCCATTTCGAGGATATAACACGATCGCGCGTATAAATGCGGTAATTGTATATAATTGCGCGTTTTACGTCTCGTTGTAGATTGTCCCAGACGATTTGGATCTCCTCGCTGCCGTTGTAATTCGGCATCGTCTGGAGCATCTTTTCTTCTGCAATTTTCTTCACTTGCGCCCTCATTACGTATCCCATCGTGCCGCCTATAATCTCCAGGAGGAAAATCGCAGCTAGAAGTGTGCAGAACTGCAAACGGCAAAAGAGACCGTCGTTAGAAGAATTTAAATTATCTTTCGACAGGTTATCTTCTACACAGAAAAAAATTAGTATCAAATCAACAATTCATTGTTTCATATATAAGCAAGAATATAAAATCTCCTTGGAAGTATTTATAATTTCAAAGAGACATAATTTGCTAACATAAAGAAATTTTGTTTCTTCATGTAAGCAAATTATGTGATCTGATCAAGATTATCAAATTCTTCCAAGAAGATTTTTTATTCTTGCTTATATATGAAACAATGAATTGTTGATTTGATAGCCATTTTTTCTGTGTATATATAATTGTTAAGCTTCAGACTACGCATTGGAAATTTTGAGGATTACGAACTAGAGATTAGAATTCAACTAACCAAAACGAAATAAAATTAAAATTAATTGATTGAAAAAATTCTACTTTGATAGAACAGCATTTATTAAATTATACGACGATCTTGCATAAAAATTATAATTTGCAATTATATTTACAAAAATAGATATGAAAGTATTAACCTTTTTTTTATAAAATGATAACTATTTGCGCATATAATTTCGAAAAAGCATTTCGGTAAAATTATGATGATATTTATATTTAGTATATATATTCACAAAATTAAGAATAATTTAGAAAAAAATTGTTTAATAATTGAAAAAATATTTGAGCTTTTATTATGTATAAAACATTTAAAAATATAATTAATTCATATACGTGTTTACAAAAATGCATAATTATTCCTAAATTATAATGTAGAAATATTGCAGCATGAAATGTTACACATTCAGCTTGGTAAATAAAGAATTAAGTAATTTTTAAAATAATTGTAAAATATTTATATCTCAAATTTAGATTTGTCTAATTTTTAACAAATATTTAGAAATTTTATTTCGATAAAATTCCTGTGTTATGACGTATCATTTTAGCGCAATTATTGCAAAATTTTCGTCAATTTGCAATGCTATTATTGTGCAATATTCGCACAATGTGCCTGTCGGAGTAATCTTCAATTCGTAATCTTCGCAATGTTTAGTCTGTTATATGTATATGGGCTTTACAGATATTCCAAAATAAATCGGTTTCTTGGCATTAGGTGTTGATGTATTTTTCTAAAGATATCTAGGAAACGCGCGAATAGAATAGAATAGAATCTAATCTCGATGCTTACGAAATATTTACTATACAGTCTTTCGTCTTACGTTTGCGTCAATTTTTTAAAGCAACACCGGAAATACGCCCGCCCTCGTCTGCGTGCAAGGGAGAGTAATTTTCCCGGAATAAGGGCCGGGGCGAAGGTGAAACGGGGGGAGGACACACACATGTCAATTACGTACCTCGTGCACAAAACATATGATCCATTATGTTATAAAAACGAGGGGGAGCCGATATCGTGGATGGACAAGACTTTGGCCGCGCTTTTTTCGGTTCGCGTATAGGTCGGTCGACAACCCGACACTCCGTATCGAGATCCTAATCTTGAATTAATTCGAATAGTACAGCGTCGAAAATAATGCTGCGAATGTTCTCGAGTCACGACAATGGTTCGCTTTATTGCTCGCGGTACGTCACGATTGATTCTCGTTGGCTCATTCTCAATCGGAAGTGCAATCCTATGGCGAGCTCCGCCAGGTACGGTCGATTGAAACGTAAATCATTTACAATCGGCGCATTTACAATGAACATTGTAATTTTTAAATAAAATGTTCCTGATGATCCCTGATAGGCATATTGTGCGAATATTGCACAATAATGACGTCATAAATTGACGAAAATTTTGCAAGAATTGCACTAAGATGATACGTTATAACGCAGGAATTTTATCGAAAGAAAATTTCTAAATATTTATCAAAAATTAAACAAACCTAAATTTGAAATATAAATATTTTACAATTATTTTAAAAACCGTTTGAGTCTTTATTTAAAATGTTACCATGCTGAATGTGTAATATTTCATGCTGCAATATTTCTACATAATTTAGGAATAATTATGCATTTTTATAAACATTTGGATTAATTACATTTCTAAATGTTTTGTACATAATATAGTTAAAATATTTTTATCAATTATTAAACAACTTTTTTCTAAATTTTATTTTACAAATATACCTTTAATGAATCGACATATCGTCATAGTTTTGTCGAAATACTATTTCGAAATTATATGCTCAAACAGTTATCAATATTTTATTTTAAAAAGGTCAATACTTCTAAATTTATTTCTGTAAATATACCTGTATAATTATAATTGCAAATTATAATTTTTATGTATGATTTCATCATATAATCTAGTAAATGTTGTTGCATCGTATTATAAATGTATGGAAGACGAGGCGCAATGCACCTGCGATAAATTCCTAGACAGGCGTGTCTGGAGAACAGATTTTGCAACTGTCTGCTAATTTTTTGTCGGCAAAACGGATACAGATTTAATCTAGTATATGTACAGAAAAAATTTCATATCAAATTAACAATTCTTTGTCTCATATACATATAAGCAAGAATATAAAATTTCTTTAAAAAGTTCGATAATTTGAAATTTCAGTAATCAAAATATTTTTATTTCTATATTATAATAATCATCTAAATAGCACAATATGATTGTTTTTATATTAATAGTGTTTGATATTATATTTAAAAAATTGTAATGCTTGGTTGAAAAATATTATTATATTTTCTATCTGATATTTTTTCCTTTCAATTCATTTTTTCAATTCATGAAAATTATTATCGAATAAAGATGAATATATTTTTCGTGATAAAACTCTAAAATATATCTTCACGTAAACAAGTTAGGTATGTCTGTATAAGATTATCAAGTTCTTAAAAAAAAATTTTTTTATTTGTGCTTACACTGGGTATCCCATTTCAATGCTGCATTTTAAATGGAAATAGTGGAATGCCTTAAAAAACATTTTTAGAAAAAAATGTTCTAGACGAAAGACAATGATATTATTAAATAGAGCATATTAATTTAAATTCAATAATAACTTTTTTCTATGTATAATGTTGTTGATAGAATTAGCATAAATATTGTCAACAAAATATGATGGCAAGTTAATGGCAGAAATCCAATCTTTGATGTATTTATTTTACAATTGATTGGCAGAGGAAATAGAGCAGAATCTGTACTTGACAGATTCTGTTCGGTTTCTGCCGTCAATCAGCTGATAGACTATGTCTACAAACTTTGTCGATAAAACACAAGATTAATGCAGACAAAGTACATGCCACTTTTCTAACAATTTTTGATCGAATTTACTACCAATCTGCTGGTGTATTACAAAAAGTTTGCTTATTATCATTATTAATATTATTGATTTAGTTGGCTGAGTAATTATTATTTGCTAATTAAACGCACTGTACGACGGAGTCGCAGTATTAAATGATCTGATTGCGTATGGCGCAACAATCTTTATCTTCATTATTGAAAAAAATTCTGAAGAATATATGCGATATTTAAGTGATAAAACAAGTTAATAAGTATGTAGCTTAACGCGTAAAATAATTAAATTATGTACTTTTTATAAGAATAAATTATTCACTTTTCATAAGAAAGATGAATAATTTATTTATTGCAGAAAGCATAATCAAAGTGCGATATTTAATAAGAGAAAAATGTTGTTCAAATATTTACGATCTTTGTCTTACCGTTATAATCATGCAATAACTTTCGCGAACGGCTCCGCAGCATCCAAAGAAAGCGATGATAAAAATGATAGTGCCCACGGCTACGAGAAGAGATGGTACAGAGAAGAATCTGTTGTCAAGGAAATGTTGGTACTGATGGTAAACTCCATGGATGACCAAGCCGATCGATAGCAACACTATTCCTGTAATCTAAGCATAATTCGTCGATGCGTAATATATTTCTATGGATAAAGGGATCAGAAATACTATTTATAAAATTGATAAATATAAATATTAAAAATTTTTGATACAGAAATATTATTAAACACCAAAATCCGATTCGAAAATTGTATTTTTTCTCCTACTTGTCATTCATATATCCATCTAATTTCACTTATTATTGAAAATATAATTGAGTTAATCACGCTAAAAACCAGTAATGATTACATAACAATTTCGTCACGTTAAACAATGATTTCGTAATATTGCGCAATCAAACGACGTAATTGTCTAATCAAGGAAATGTTATATATTCAAAACAATGAAAAAATTACAAACTATTCTATATTGCATTTGAAAGTAATACAAAAAATTTAATTGCTATTTTCTACATTCGGATCAAAAATTATTTTAATAGGAAGTAGAGATGTGTTCCAATGGAAATGCAATTAAAAAATGAGATTTTAAAAAATTGAATTTGTTTTATACAAATACTTTATATACTTCAAGATGATTTATATAAAATTTTATTATGATGCAGAGATTAGTTGTTCTGTAAATAAATAAAATTTATGTTTATTTATTTATAGAATTAAGCTCAGAATCGCATGAATGAAATTTTGCATAAATCATCTTGAATACTTATAAAGTACTTATACAAAAGAATTGAGATGTTTGTCATTATTTTTTAACATAATTTTATTTTTAATAACAAATAAAATAAGTAAAAACATGTTATTAAATAAAATATATTTTTAAATTATTCACACAATTTTCATATGTATGTATAATTTATTTAAATAAATATTATATAAATTATTAACACATTTTTCGAATGTTAATTTACTTTGCAGGAGTTGTATGTACAAGACATCTTTAATATAATGAGTAATTAGAATTTTAATAAATATGAAAGAAACACGCAAATTTATTTCGTAAAATACATTAACTTTTTAGAATTTCATATCCACGTACAGTATGTCGTACAAATAGCACCACGTTTGCAACAGCTGCGGTGTCCGAGCGGTTAAGGAGATGGACTTGAAATCCATTGGGTTCTACCCGCACAGGTTCGAATCCTGTCCGCAGCGAATTTTTTTCTTTTTTTCTTTCAAATAAAATGTAATCGTTTACACATAGATATGTATATATCTTAAGAAATAAACGCAAAAATAATGATTTTTAATTAATTATACTAACGATACCAGAAATTCAATTTCAGTAATTCTAAAACAATAATTTCGCAATATTGCGCAATAAATTAAATAACTACGTTGAAAAACTATAATCGGAAAGAAGCGTTACTTCAAATAAACCTTCGTAAAAAATTAACACGCATGTAGCGCAAGAACGTTAATAGCGTGTCTATTAATAAAAGCGATAACAAGGTGTGCATTTCGATTGTGCTGAATAATCGAAGAACAGGTTAGTTGAACTACTTATTATCTTATCGAACTGTAGTTTCTACGCATATTCATAAACAATCAAATACGAATTCTTTACTGCTAATAATAAAATTATTTTAATCGTGACTATGGATAATTACTTAATACTGAATAATGACGACCCGATTCATAAGCTATTGGAATCATTTAAATTAAAGTCTGATTCTTGCCCCACCCTGTATCATATGATATTCGTCATAGTGCAATCGCTCTCATCCGTATCGATCGCACCGAGGGTGGCCTCTCAATTGTGACGTCACGTTGCGCACGAAAAAATCAAGGAAGGCAGATATCGCATGAGGATTCCTCCTTGAACATATCTTTTACGCTGATCAATTTCTTTTTGTAAGATTTCTCTTACAATGATAAATCTACTCGCGGTCTTCATCGACGAATTCAATCGATGACCAATGAATTAATTTAATTTTACGTCAGACTTATAACACGCACTTAAATGGCATCTATATTTGGACACACAAACATTCCATATACGGGGTGTCCAACATTTTCATTGAGAATCTGCGATTAAAAATTTAATTTCGGCAATAACAAGTTTATATATTAATTAATTAAGGAAAAAATTGTGATTACGTTGTCACAGATTTTATAACATTGCCTACTGCTGATATAGTTTCTATCAATTTTTATGAAAAATCGATTTTTCTTCAAAATTGTTATATTTTTTGGTGAAAAGTGATATAAATTTGATTTTCTAAACTGTACAAGATGTAAATATGACTGTTCGTCACGGCAATCTTTAAAAATGATCATATTATAAATGCAGTTTTTCCACTCGGATTTTCAAACAGATACTTATTGTGAATGATTTCGACCAATATTTATCTACCGAATACAAAGCTGAAATTTCTATTCAAGATAACTCAACAATCGCATGACTCATAAAATGTGAAAAGTTCACACAAAAACTATATACCTATTTGCAAATATACACGTATACACCGTATTCTATTATATTTGTTAATAATATCTGAATTAAATTCCATTTTCAATTTCACATTTCCACTGTCTTTTAGTAAATATTTGAAAAAAACGCGATTTACGTCGCGCATATTCAAAACCATCATTTAAAACCGGATTCTGCTGAACCACGTGACTGACGCTATCTTGACAATGTGCGTACTTCAGTGCGATTGTTGAATTTTGACGTTTCACGAGAGAGGAATAAACATTAATCGAAACCAACTAAAATACTGTATTAAACACCCGTTTATTGACAGCCGCGAATTCTGACTAAAATAAAATTTGGCTGAAATTAACTTTCGGCTAAAATTCGATTTTGTCCCATTATATACAGTCTTAAAAAAAAACCGATAAGAATCCAGTACCCACATAAACAAAAAGATGTCTTTCAGATTTCTGAAAGATGTCTTGAGATGTTTTACAATGTTTGAAAAACTTCGAAAAGGCATCTTTTAGAGATCTAAAAGATATCTTATGCAACATTTTGAGATATCTGCGAAGATATCTTGAAGATATCTTTTAGAAATCTGAAAGACATTTTATGTGACAAATGTCTTAAAAATATATTTTAAGATGTCTTTTCGACATCTAGAAATATCTTGAAGATATCTTTAATAAGATATCTTTTAGACATCCATAAAATTTTGATGTGTTTTTTTGGGTAAACAAGAAACATTAAAATAACATTTCTTCATTATAGAAATTGGCCAAAAATGTTATTTTAATGTTTTTTGTTTACCCAAATCCCGATAACTATTTTCCAGATAAAGATATTCGTCAGTTAACTAAAAATATGTTTTCTTCACTGAAAAATTCGTTTTCTTCACCTTTGGTAACGGAAAACTATTCTTCAAACAACCAGTTTTGATATTACTAACTTTCGACACAAAATGTACTAGAATTTTACTAGAAATTATCACATTTTCTGGGAAATATCTCGTGGATAAAGTTATCTAGAAATGAAGAAATTGGGCACTAGAAAAATATTTCCTGTCAACACGTATGTCTATTGTCCGCTTTCTTCACATCTCCCAATACCTATCTTCCAAATAAAGATATTTGTCATTGTCACTTAATTAAAAATTGGTTTCTTCATTGAAACCTCTGGTGATGTATTTAACGGATAGCTAGGGGTGAAAAAATTGTACATAAAAGATATTTGAAAAATATTTTAAAACATCTTAAAAACATCTTAAAGATTAAGACGCCTTAATGTAAGACCTCTTAAATGTTGTCTGTTGATGTATACTTTTGGACGTTTTAAAATAATATTGTATAAAACATTTCAAAAAGATTATTTTATATATATTTTTTTTTTCAAAACATCCCAGACAACGCGCGTGTCTAAAAACGTCTTTAAGATAACTTTTAGACGCAAGACGTCTAAAAGATATCTTAAAAATGTCTTAGACACGCATTACCGTCTGGAATTGTTGAAATGTTTTAAAAATGTTATCTCCACGTCATGGTCAAAGTTTGTTCATATTGATATTATATAATGTCAAGTATGATATGTTTGATATTATGTTAAATGCTGTTGAATATTCTAAAAGCATTTTATGCTTATTGGAAAGCGCGCGCGCTCTTAGCTAATTTCAAGTGCAACTATTTTAACTAATTTCTACCAGTGCTCGTAATAAAAATGATAAAATTTTCGATCGACCTTATTTATTCACTTAACGACTTTGCAAATGCATTTTCGTAAAAGTTACGCTCTTGTTAAGCTTCTGATGACAAACGCGACTGTCGATCGTAATCGGAGGCTTTCAACAATTGCATCGACACGTGTCGATACGACGCACTGTTCGATAGCTCGCAAGCGCAATCGAGTCGCGCGGATCCATGCCAGCTCAAGGTTCCAGAAGGAATGCAAGACGTCTGCCGACAGCTGATCGTCGGCCACGTACTTACCACGAAGAACAGGTTGAAAGCGAACATCAAATACTTGATGGTCTTCGGCGCCAAACTCAGCTGAGTCGTCGCCATTGCTGGAGAACTTGTCTATTATGATTTACGCACACGCGGTTCTCACTGTCCTTCTCTCTCTTTCTCTCCCGCTGTCTCTCTCTCTCTCTCTTTTGCGCGCGCAAAACTCACACGGACGACTGCTATCAAGAGAGAAGCGCGAGTGCTACTGTGCGACTTGAGAGCAACGAAAAACGAGGCGAAAAAAGGCCCCTTAACGCAAGAACAGACGTTCCGACGAGTGGCGCCGATGTGCACGTGCCAAGAGCGGGATACACGTATGAGACACCACACATGCACGAATGCTGTTGGTCGCGTGCGTGCACACACGTGGACATGTGTGCGTGCGTGCGTGCGCGCGCGCGTAGACGGGTGCGTATCGGTGCGGCGCGGAGACCGGTCGAAATCTCGCTTCGGTAATTCGTTCCGAGATACATCGACATTGGCGACGAGGTGTTGGTACCGCACACGTACACCTGTTACCGATCCTGCGCCAATCGAGGTTACGAAATCTCGAGAGATTTCTCGTTGATTTTTCGCCCGAATGTACAGGTCGTTTCGCAACGCAAATATCGATAAACGCTTGACGAAAACAATTTCTTCTTGCGGAAGATTTAGGCCCGGGAGAGGCCTGATTAGAGATAAGGATGCTTAACATATTTCGTGCCACGTGGTGTCCCTACGCTGAACTTTCCGTTCGGGCCATTTGATATGTATAATCAGTGTTGTGCTTAGACCCAATTTCTTCACCTTTAGATAACTTTATTCATAACACCAATAGGATATGATTTATTAAATTGACGAAATTTTGCATACACACACACACACACACACACACACACACACATAAAAATTATAATTTGTAATCATGTAGGTATATTTACAAAACTAGTTGTAGATGTATTGACTTTTTATAAAACGTTGACAACTGTTTGCGCATATAATTTCGAAATAACATTTTGACAAAATTATGACGATATATCGATTCATCTTAATGGCATATTTACAAAATTTAATTTAGACAGAAATTGTTTAATAATTGAAAAAATATTTGAGCTGTATTATGTAAAAAACGTTAAGAAATATATAACTAATTCATATACATGTTTATAATTATTCCTATATTATAATGTAGAAATATTGCGGCATGAAATATTATACATTCATGATAATATTTTAAATAAAGAATCAAATAATTTTTGAAATAATTATAAAATATTTATACCTCAAACTTAGAATTGTATAATTTTTAACAAATATTATTTAGAAATTTTATTTCGATAAAATTTATGCATTATGACGTATCATCTTAGCGCAATATTGCAAAATTTTTATCAATTCATGATGCCATTATTGTGCAATATGCGCACAATGCTTATCGGAGAAGATAAGTATCTCTCAGAAAATATAATAATTTTTATTAAAATTCTAGTACATTTTGTGTTGAAAATCAGTATGAAGAATACCTATCCATTAAATACGTAGCCAGAGGTTTCAGTGAAGAAAATAAATTTTTAGTTAATTAACGAACTTTTAATTAGAATTACTAGAACATAGCTACAGGGAGATGTGAAGAAATTAGGCATTAGATAACTTAAAATTACTTAGATAAAGACAAGATAAATTACATGTAGTTTAAATAAGATACACATTTAGATGTATCTAGATAAGATCTTAGTTAAAATAAAGGTGATTTTTAATATTAATTTATACAGGTAAAAGATAAAATTATGTATGGGTTTATCTAGATTTTTTAGATAATACTGAGAAAAACAATTTAGAATATGAAAGCAACATTAATATTTTTATTTTTAGCTCTTTATATATATATACTACATATTTCTTGAAAACAAAACTTAAAATAATTAATTTGACAAAAAAATATTCTTCTTTGGACTATCTATACACAAATAAAATTGAAGTTAGAAATAGAAGAAATATACCTATGTATATCCTATGATATAACGCACATTATATAATGACTGACAAACTTAGAAAAGTTTTCGAATTTATAATTGCACTTGATAATTTATTTAGTGCTAATGAATTGTTCGAGTTGGAAGCGTAAACAGATAGGAAAATCTAATTTCTCGATTAATTTCAGGTGAAATTTCGTTCGCGATAGCACTTGCACTTCAAGAATCGAAAAAAAAATATATGAATAAAAATAACATTCCAGTGAGCAGAATATTTAAAATCGACACACAAGACAACTTTAAGATATCTTTCAGAGTTCTTTATGAAATATCTTAGAGATGTTTTGTAAAGAACTCGTAAAGATATCTTAAAGTTGTTTAATACGGACTCTACAGGGTCAATAATACTGTTAAAAGCAACAAATACCGACAGTATCATTGATCATGTGTGATTAATATTGATTGATATAGATTGTAGAATACTAACGTGATCCGGATTTTTTAATTCGCGAGTATCAGTATGTGTAGTGGTATACGCTGTGTGATGAGACTATTGAGTATGTGAAGAGGATGCGTCAATATTTTCATAGCATAATTCCACAATCGTGAATGAGATGAATTACAGAAATAATCTTAGCTTGTAAAAATATTGATACACACTGTCAGTATTATTACTGATTCAATATTACTGATCAGTATTATTGATTGTATAGGGTCCGTATTACGCGTCGATTTTAGACAATATGCTGTCTGAGATCCAATTAAACTTTGGGCAAGAGGAAAATCAATTTTTAACGAGCAATATCGCCCCGTGCGCCAAATAAATACGTCGGATAAGACGCAATGACTCAGCACGAATAAATACTGTTACCACTGAAATATTAGATTATACATTGCGCTGTTTTCATGCTCTATCTTAAAGTTCATTTGCATTCGTCTGTATTTTAACATTCCACTCATAAACATGTTTACGACCCTAAGAAAGCTGTTCTGAAAGGAAGATAAAATTTTTGGGCATTGCGAGAGATAATAATCTGCACGAGTTGTTTTGTTTCCGCGTTGTTTGCGTACGCGTGACGTTTTTTCGCGACGGATGCGACACGATTCACGGAAATCTCCGCGGAAACGGTGATAAAATGCGTCGAGCACGATACCTCGGCGGCCTCCACGCCTGGGTTCGGCCACGTCGTTAGTTATAGACCGTAATTGAGATCATTGAGGCGTAGAATATGGAGCAGATCCTCTAACGTGGCTAATATAATATTCAATAACTGAGTGCTCAAGGGTAACACTTGACACATATCTCACCGCGCGTCCCCGTGCGCGATGAGTTATTACCCGTCGCATGATCGGTTAATGATGCCGCGATCAATCTGTGACACAAATATCCGTTTACATCGTCTGGCGGGCTGCCCTTCCAGGGCGAAGCGAGGGGGGGGAGGGCAAAATCGGGCTAGATACGTGCGTGCCAACTTATATCTTGCCCTGCAGCGTGTATTGTTCGTTCTAGAGGCTAAAATCGAACAATGTACCACTGGTTCAAACGGAACGTGTCGGCGATTGTTTCGACTGGCGCGAAGATAATGTACGAGTTATTTTTAGCTTCCCTTGTTATTCGCCGGCCGAGATACAATTCATGTTTCGACGAGTGATCCACCAGTTTTGAAGTTCCTTTTCTTCGCTTTTAATTAGTGATGGGCCGTTATTTCGTTATCTGTTACTGAGTAACCGTTATTGAAAAATAATGTCAGTAACCGTTAGTAAATTTGGAAAATAACGGTTATCGGGCTAAACAGTTATTATTAACAA
>QKQZ01046975.1:0-28983 GCA_003595255.1 Solenopsis fugax
ATTTTTTGCTAATTCATTAGGAACACATCTAGAGAAGCTGTAGAAAAAATTTCAGCGTTTGACTACCTTTTGTTTATTAATTATATATTAATAATTGCGGCCATATAGCCGTTTTTCGAAATATCTATTTTTTTTGGAGAATTCAAAAGGTGGTCAAACGCGGATTTTTTGCTAATTCATTAGGAATACATCTAGAGAAGCTGTAGAAAAAATTTCAGCGTTTGNGACCACCTTTTGTTTTTTAGATATTATTTATTACCATATGTGTGAATCATGAGTATTTATATTTATTGTTTAAAACATAATCAATGCATAAATGGAAAGTGAAATAATGTATTTGCCATCGGGAACCATTATTAGTCAACAATCGTAAGTCTTTGTATTAGAAAATAGTTAATTTTATTTGGGTGTCCCTCCCGTATTCTACGCCGCTGGATTCCAGCGTTCGGCTGCCAAGTCCGGCTGCTGGCTTCAGCCTCGTAGATTCCAAGATTTTTAGTAAAAATAGAATTTTGTTTAAATACGAAGATATTTAAAATACATGGAAATATAAAAATTCAGCAAAAAGAAGATATGAAAATCCTTTTTTTCATTGTTTCAATCTACTCTACGTTAAAAAATATATTTATACATGATTAGATATACATTATTTAAACCAAAAAAATGTTATTCTGTATGTAAATTTTTTCAGGTATTACAAAGGTCACGAAATTCCTCCTGATGATTCTAGAATTAAATGGACTATTAGTAATGGACCGGCAGCGGATAAATTAACGGAGAGTAAAGTGACACTAAAAGTACCAAAGTGTACCAAAGAAGATACCGGAGAATATACTTTGAAATTAAAGAATAAGTGGGGTGAAGCCGAGAGTAGCGTAAGCAGTATAGAATAATGAAACCGAAAAATATAAAAAATTATTTAATAATTTATATAAAATTTTTGCTCTTTCAGGCATTCTTAAATCTTCTATTGAAACCGGAAATTGATAGCTTTAGAGATCATTCCGAATCAGTTGACGAACGAGTTGAATGGCAAGCTATTATTAAAGGAAATCCGAAACCTGAAATTAAATGGATGAAGGACGGTACAGAACTGCAAAAGGATGAACGGTATGACATGGAAGAAGATAAGAGAAATTGCAAATACAAACTCATCATTAAAAAGCTCAGTTTAGAAGATGAAGGTAGCTACACGGTTGTAGCAAAGAATTATTTGGGTGAAGCAAGTGTTCAAGCTACTCTCACACCTCACAGTAAGTAAATTCTTGATAGAACATAACAATATGGAAAGTGAAGAAACACTTTTTAGATATTTCTATTTGAATGAATTAAAAGAGTTTAAACTAAAAAGCACATTTGCATTCTCCGCAGCTGAAGCTCCAACTTTCCTAAAAGAATTGTCGAAGATGCAATTCAGCGATCGCGAAGACGTCGAATTAAAGATTCGCACGACTGGCATTCCGAGGCCGAGCGTAGAATGGTTAAAGAACGGTGAGGTCATCAAGGAAGATGAAAGATATCAGGTGATGACTCACATGGACGGCATAGTGGACAGTAGTCTTTCCATCAAAACCTTCTCTGCGAAAGATGTTGGCACAATAACTTGTAAAGCGACCAATGTTGCTGGAAGCGCGAAAACCAGCTGCGATCTATCCATGACGTTGACCACGCCTTCTTTCGGTAAAGCGTTACCAAGATCAGAGGAGGTCGACGAGGGCGAGCCTTTGGAGCTGAAGGCTAAAGTGGATGGCAGCCCGATACCCAACATCGCCTGGTTCAAGGATGGCGAGAATATCACACCGGACGATCATGTAAAAATCAGTACTTTGCCAGACGGTACTACAAAGCTCACAATCGATAAGGTGAAGCCCACTGATTGTGGCGCCTACAAGCTTGTGGTTACGAACTCCAGCGGCGAGAATTCTTCGCTCTGCGCCGTCGCTGTCACGCGTGAGTAAATTTTATTTTTTCTTTACAAATCCCCAGAATGTTCATAATGATCACTATTTTAACATAAGACAATCTGTGCTCGTTACAGCCGAACGAAGAAGACCGTCGTTCACGAAGCCATTGGAAGATACAAAGGCTGTGGTTGGGCAACCGTTGAAACTAGAAGCTCAAATTTTAGCGTTCCCGAATCCTCAAGTGCAGTGGTTCAAAGATGGAATACCATTGAGACATACGAAGGAAATGTACTTCATGAACGAGCCAAATGGTCTTATTGGATTGAAGATGGATTACGTGCGCCCGGAGGACGCAGGGACCTATTCAGTGATTGTATCCAACGCGCTCGGTGAGATCACAGGTACAGCTAAGGTAGAAGTGGAAGAAAGAGAGAAGAGACCAGAATTTGTCACAAGTCTTCAACCGCAAACTGTCGTCGAGGGTTTCCCGGTGAAGATGGAAGTGAAAACTATGGGAAAACCAACACCTGAACTCAAATGGCTGCGAAATGATGAAGAAGTCAGTATGATAATATTGTATCTCTAAGAGAATTTTATTATAATATTTTCTCGATATTTAAATTAATATTTACTTCTCAATAAAATGATATCTATGATCAAATATACTTTCAGATTGTTCCAGACAACAAGCATGTAAAGATCGTTAGTCAACCAGACGGTAGTCAAGCTTTGATTCTTGACAAGGCAACACCAGAAGATATCGGTGAATACCAAGTAATAGCTGGCAACACAGAAGGCACTGCATCATGCAAAGCCAAGCTAGACGTTGCTGACAAGGTGAGACCAGACACGCCGGAGGAAAAGCCAACATTCACTAGCCCAATGCGCAGCGTATCTGTCGAAGAAGGCCAACCATTAATTCTAGATGTGTCATTCATTGGCAATCCAATTCCCAACGTGAGTTGGACGAAAGATGGTGAGCCGGTCGAACCATCAGAACATGTCACAATGAGCTGCGATGGGAAGAAGGTCGGTTTGCAAATCGATTCGTGCAAGCCTAAAGACGCGGGCATCTATGGCTGCCAGCTGAGCAATCCACTGGGTGAAGACACTACCAGCGCTAACGCTATCGTCCGCAAGGTCTATCAATCGCCGACCTTCACGCAGAGGTTTACGGATCTACAGCAGCTACCTACGTACGATGCTAAGTTTCCAGTTCGCGTCACTGGTATTCCGCAACCAGAGATCACCTGGTACTTCAATGATAAACCGATTCTAAAAGACAACGACAAATACAAAATAAAGCACGACGGCGACGCTTACTGTTTGTATGTAAAAGACTGTGCATATGATGATTCGGGACGGTATAGATGCAGGGCAGTTAACAAAGGCGGCGAAGCGGAATGCGCGGCGAATCTGGCTATAGTCGATAAAATGTAAGATTTTACAAAAGAAAAAGAAATTTTCAAACTATCTTGTATACATTAATATCTGTAATTTTAGCCAAAAAATGCAAAAAGTCGAGCCGCCGACGTTCCTCAAGAGGATCGGCGATTGCGAGATCTACAGAGGTATGCCAGCCAAGTTCACAGCGTGCGTCACGGGATATCCAGAGCCCGATTTCGAATGGTATCGCAATGGTGATCGAATTTGGCCCACTGATCGCATCAAGATGGATCAGGAGGGTAGTTTGTTAAGGCTCACGATATTTAACGTAGACGAACTGGATGCTGGAAAATATGTATTGAAAATATCCAATCCTCACGGTGAGGATTCGTGCTGCGCCGAGATGGTTTACGAATGTAAGTAAATGAGAGTTTTATCCTCGAAAAAAAATATATGTTGTGAGATATGTTTTGAGAAATATTTAAATTGCTTTTATATTTCAATATTTTTCATTCTCAGCTTTGGAGCCACGCGCAAAGAAACCTCTCGCCGATCAATACACGGATTATGATAAATATCAGAAATCTGGTATTCCGCTACCCCTGGCAGATCGTCCGATTATCAGCCGTATGATGGATCGACATCTTACTCTTTCATGGAAGCCGTCCATCCCGATCGGGCCGCGAGTGCCCGTGACTTATCTGGTAGAGATGTGCGAGCTTCCGGATGGCGACTGGTTCACTGCTCGCAGTGGTATTCGTAGCTGCGTCTGCGACATTCGCAATCTCGAGCCGTTCCGCGATTATAAATTCCGCATCCGCGTGGAAAACAAGTATGGCATAAGCGACCCGTCACCGTTCGCGCAAACCTATCGAGCCAAACTGGAGCCGGAACCGCCCAAGTTCTTCCCGTACCTACCGCCTGGTATTGACTTCCGTCCCGAGACCAGTCCCTACTTCCCGAAAGATTTTGACATTGAGCGACCACCGCACGATGGTTATGCTCAGGCGCCTAGATTCTTGCGTCAAGAATACGATACTCAATATGGCGTGAAAAATCACAATTGTAATCTCTTCTGGTTCGTCTATGGCTATCCTAAACCGAAAATGACATACTACTTCAACGATCAACTGATTGAGTCTGGCGGTCGATACGACCAAAGTTACACTAGAAATGGCCAGGCGACCTTATTCATCAACAGAATGCTCGAGAGAGACGAGGGTGTCTACGAGGCCGTCGCTAGAAACGAACACGGCGAAGCCAGGCAGAAAGTTATCTTAAAGATCGCTGAATATCCCACGTTTATCGAAAGACCCGAGGAGACTATCGTGATGATGAGAAGAACCGGCCAATTGACCGCTCGCGTAACTGGAGTACCTTATCCAGAACTTAAGTGGTATAAGGATTGGAAACCTATAGCTTCATCTTCCAGAATCAGGGTGTGTTTTCGTTCTGTTTATGTTTCTATTATACAATGTATCCTAATTTCACTGCAGACTAATATCCTATTTTGCGTTTTTAATTTAAAGACATCTGTTTCTAATTAAAAACTATTAGAAACTGAAGATATTTTAATTAAAAAGATACTTTTTTTAATTAGATTCAATTCACTGAACCCGACATTACGACTCTTATTGTTAACGATGCTATCATGAAGGACGAAGGTCTTTACTCGATCAGCGCTGGTAACGTGGCCGGTTCGATATCCTGCTCGGTAATGCTGCACGTGGAGGAGAACGAGCACGAATACGGATACAGAACGTATAAAAAGAAGATGGATGTGAAACCACGCGACAAACCGTTTGACGACCTGTATGATCTGGGTGACGAGCTGGGTCGCGGTACTCAAGGTGTGACTTATCATGCGGTCGAGCGAAGCACCGGAAGAAATTATGCTTCTAAGATTATGCACGGACGCGGTGATCTCAAACCGTTCATGTATAACGAGATGGAAGCGATGAACAATCTGCATCACCGCAAATTATTACGATTGCACGATGCTTTTGAGACGAACGATTCGGTCACGCTGGTCATGGAGTTGTATCCTTTATTATTTTATTATTTTATTTATCTTACGTATAGAGTTAACTATGGTTGAAATAGAATAACTATAAAATGTTTATAAAAATGTATAATTATAAAATGTTTTAATAATTATAAAATGTTTTTTTCAATATTAATTATTTTGATTATATTATAACTCTATTTGTTTTATATATTATTCGAAAGTAACACAATTGAATCAATATCCAAAATAATCCTTAACAACGATAACTTAGAGCGGCAGGTGGCGAACTAGTGGACAATCTTACGAGACAAGAACATTATACCGAAATAGATATCGCTCGTTATATACGCCAATTGTTATGGGGATTGGAATATATGCACGATAATCATTACGCACATCTCGGTCTGACGGTGAGTTATTTAAGAATCAATTTTTTCAAAGAGATTGAAGTGAAAATTGAAAATGAAAATTTCGGACAATTAGTGACTTATGCAATTTTCTTTTTTTATAAGACAGAAGCAAACATAAAATTAAAAATTCAAATATAATGAAGGTGGTTCAAGAAATCATTTTGTTAGATATTATTCGTTCATAAAATCTTTTTTGTTATGAATAGTATGTCTGATTCAATATGTTTTCTCGCAGCTCGGAGATCTGCTAATCTCCCACGCAGGAGGAGATGACCTGAAGATCGGAGATTTCGGACTCACTCGCAGAATTACACAAGCAAGGCTGATGACCTTGGTGTATGGTATGCCAGAATACGTCGCACCAGAAGTGACTAATAACGAAGGTGTCAGCTACTCCGCAGACATGTGGTCTGTTGGCATAATTACCTACATTTTGCTATCCGGTATTTCACCATTCAGAGGTGCGAACGATAGAGAGACGTTGAAGAAGATTAGAGAAGGCAAATGGGACTTCGATGATCGATGGAAAAATATTTCGAACGAAGCGCAGGACTTTATTCGTAATCTATTGATGTACAACGTCGACAAAAGGATGGATGTTAGAGCTGCTTTAGCTCATCCATGGTTCAATTATATTGACAGTTCGCCACCAGAACCTTACAGAATACCTTCCGAAAACTTGAAGAACTATTATAAACTTTATCGGTAAGTAAATTACGATCATTTAACGATGTACTTAAAATGTAAAAATCAATTTTGCAGGAATAATCTAGAATTTCGTAACTGTAACAATGTTTTCTTCAAGCAGATTAGAATTAATGTAATTTATCATTTTTTAAGAATGTTTAATTGCAAGTGAAATATATTTTTATAGCGATTGGTACAGCAATGCTTCGTGCCGCACGTGGTATCGCAGAAGCAAACTGGAAACAGCGTTTGATGATCCATCGCGAATGGTATATCCACCTGGGCATAAGTTTACACCTGAACCAGACAGGAGTCATAGCTCATTGAAAAAACGTTCGCCTAGGACATGGGAAAATCAAATACCATCTAGAGAACCAATCGACACAGAAATTGGAATAATCACGAGTGAAAGCCAGTAAGAAAATGTCATAGAATAAATATATCTGATTTAATTTTTAAGTATCATAGAAATCTAATCTACAATTTTATTTTAATATTGATTTTTTAATAGTATAAAAAATATTCAAATATCTATATCTATAAAAAAATATTCAAATAATTTATAAAAGATATATAGAATCATAAACTTTATATAATTTCTTATGCAATATATTTTATGTAATAAAACTTGTCAATTCTTTCATTTTGCATTTATATTTTACAGTTATCAAAACGGTCCAGACACATATCTTCTTCAACTGCGGGATACTGATTTCCCTGTACGACTACGTGAATACATGAAAGTCGCCTGTGACCGTAGTCCCGGTTTCTCGCGTTCTATTACTGAAGACAACAGTTTTGACTGGAGAGTAAGTGTAGCTATAAACAATCATGTTTGAAATAATAAATATGAACTTAAAGATTATTACATAATACGCTGCTATTTTGCAAAATTCTTTTCTTCAATTTTTCACTTTTTATTTTGCTATTAGACACCTATCATACGGGAACGTCGTCGATTTACGGATGTTATGGACGAAGAAATCGATGATGAGAGGAGGGCTCGCATCAATCGATACGGATCGGCAGACACGTATACCCTTAGACGTTTGAAGAATGAATTGGGTACTCGATTAGACAGTTATGCTGAGGCTGAGGCGATGATGGAATCGAAGAAGGATGGTCAGCTTCCATTCTTCCGCGAGAAGCCGCAAATTTGCCCGATCGAAGAGGGAAAACCGGCGCATCTCACCTGTCTGGCGGTGGGAAACCCGAAGCCACTGATACAGTGGTTCAAGAACGAAACGGTCATACAAGAGAATAATAGAATCAAAGTGACAGAGGATTCTGACGGGAGATCTATACTCAGTTTTAACCCTATAAAGGAGCACGATATCGGAATATACAAAGTTGTGGCGAGAAACCCGATAGGACAAACGATTGTTAGAACCAGGATGTTGCAGGCAACGGTTTCTTGCGGTCCGGATTCTCCAGAGGTACAATAATTAAATAATCTTTTAGGTGGCGATCAATTTATGCACAAATAGTTGTTTCTATTTTTATAATGTAAAATATTATTTTCAACTTCTTAGGCTTCCGATGTTTCGGATACCGAAGTTCTTCTGCGATGGAAACAGCCAAAGTATGATGGCAACTCACCCGTATTGTGTTATAATCTACAATACAAGGAGGGTGATTCGATCGCCTGGATAGACGTCGCGTCCAATATTGATCACGAGTTCTATCTAGTGCGTGACCTAAAACCGGACACGAGTTACAACTTCCGTCTAGCAGCACGTAATCGCATAGGTTGGAGCGAGAAGGGCATCCCATCGAAATTAATTAAAACGCGTCTGCCGGGTTGCCCGAAGGTACAAATTACGCGAGCGATGAGGCACCTTCAAGAGCTGACCGAAAGCGGCCAGGAAATTGTCTTGGAAGAAAATAAGTCGCACATTGATTACTCTATAGAACAGAATCCGATTGAATGGTCGGTGGAGTCGCAGCTGTCCACTAAGTATAGCTTCATTTCCGAGTTGTCGCGCGGACAATTTTCCGCGGTGGTGAAAGGTGTGGATAAAAGCACAGATCGCGTAATCGTTGCCAAGATCTTGGAATTGAATGCAGAAACGGAGAAGCAAGTGAACCAGGAATACGAAGTATTACGTTCACTGCGACACGAACGGGTAGCTATGTTGGAGGCTGCCTACAAGGCGCCTGGTTCCTCCGTGGTGGTGTTTATCATGGAAAAACTTCAGGGCGCCGACATACTCACGTACTTCTCTAGTCGGCATGAGTACACAGAGAATTGCGTGGCGAATGCCATTACGCAGATTCTTGATGGTCTTCAGTATCTTCATTGGCGTGGATACTGTCACTTGGATATTCAGCCAGACAACATTGTGATGTCATCGGTGAGATCGGTTCAAGTGAAGTTGGTCGACATGGGTTCCGCTCATAAAGTTACCAAATTGGGCACGATGGTACCCAAGCATCTGGGCCATCCCGAATATAGATCACCTGAGCTCTACAACGATGAACCCGTCTACCCGCAAACGGATATCTGGATGGTCGGTGTGTTGACTTACGTATTGCTATCCGGAGTTTCCCCGTTCCGCGGTAAAGATGCGGACGAGACCAGACAAAATATATCTTTCGTCAGATACAGATTTGAGTATCTTTACAAAGAGCTGAGCCAAGAAGCCACCAGATTTCTTATGCTGGTCTTTAAACGCGCGCCAAGGTTGGTAATAATTTAAAAAAGTTTCCAAGATTAATATAAATATGTATTATCATATCAGATAATTGTACTCTTTCTATATTAAATGCGCAACATAAAGAAGTCTTCTCAATATTACAAAAAAATGTATTAATTTTTTTTCCAGCAAAAGACCAATAGCGGAGGAATGCCACGAACATCGATGGTTACTACCAACCGATTTTATGATTAAAAAACGTGAAAGGGCTATATTCTTAGGCAACAGATTAAAGGAATATAATGAGGAGTATCATGAAGAAAAATCGAAGATAGCTTCCGACAATGACAGTCTAGGGAGTGAGAGTTTGTTGGGCTCCAAACAGAAACTCATCAGGTCAACCAGTATACAAGAAGAACTGCGGACCACATTCTAACGATGGGAGAGCTGCAATTTTTTATTTATATTTATGTACACATATACACATACACACGCGCATATACACACATGCACTCACACATGCACACGCGCATATATGGCTGTACGATTTCACGTCCCTAGTCTATACGAACAGCGCGCAGAAACGATGAGAAACGATGGGAAACGAGAAATACGAGAAACATTTTTCCTTGTTTTCTCTTTTGTTATTATTTATTTGTTATAACTTATAATTATAACGAAAATCGTCGACTGATCGTCGATGTTTCGCTGACTTTTATTGGCAGCCAAATTTTTAGCCGTCCGTTAATTCGACAAGTATAACACGTGTATAAATTGTTGTCTATACATTTTACTAAAGTTAAAAAGATGAAATAATAAATAAAATTTTTTTGAAGTTTAATAAAAAATGTCGATCAAGCATTGTACGAAAATCATAAATAAATACTTGACAAAATAGTATGTGTCCTTGTAATATTCAATTCCTATCAGCGTAAGGAACATTTCATGTTCGATATTTATACGTTTTACACAAGAGATATATAAATTATAGATATTTAAATATATTATTAAACACCCACTTTATTTACAATTGCTTGTTGACAATGTCTCATAAAGAGAAAAAAAACATTATACACGTGATGCGCTTTTAATTTTCATTACGTTTACATTTTCTCCATACATGATAGCATAGGTCATAATTAATATATTAAGACAATTTCATCCAACAATCCAAGAATTCAGTGATATGAAACTGAAAGCGAATCTCTTTCAGACAAAAAGACTAGCAAAATTAAATTGCGTTAAACCATAATCAACCTAAAGCACGTTTGAGCAAATTCTGTACTCATACTAAAAAGAGGCACAAATCAATTTGAAAAATGTAAATAATTATTTGTTACTTAAATGTTATAGTGTAAATCATCTTTTTGCATATTGCATTACATAGTCTTTAACTTTACTTCGGAAGGACTCTTTATCCTTAATAAACAAATCTGCTGCATCTCTATTCAAAGGATCGTCAAAGTTTAGGAGATCCTAAAAGAAACACAAGTATATATAAAATATATTCGACATAATCGCATCAATCCAATACAGCAGGAAATGCTTATATACGTACAGTAAAAAGAGAATTTAAACCCCATACAACATCTTTCAGTTTGCGTGTTGGTGCCCATCCCATTCCATCAATACTACTTTGTCTTAAAATGGATAGACATACATCACCATCCTCACTTATGTTAGGATGCCATAATTTTGTTAAGCATTTTACTATTGGTGGCTGAAAAATATGATTTAATACAATGGTCGATGAATTCAGTTGCATCTTTCAGCCTGATTTTTGCAATGACACACATACACACACACACATATATATTGCTCTGCCTCCTCCTACCCTCCCTTTTTTTCCAACAACATCTTAATAAGCTACTGTGAACACATTGTAACTAACAAGGAAAGATCTCTAAGGACCACCGCACGTACAGTACAGTGCATTAATTCGTGTGGCTCTGCCGCTCTGTTGAACACTACTAGCAGCACTATTAGCACTACTAGTAGCACTACTGGTTCAGACTTCAAACTTAACGCACAAAGAAATACTTAACGCAAGAATGCGTAAGAACTTTGTTCGTTGCCTATGTTAAGTTTACGTGTCACATAATGCAAGGTTCTTACGTAAGGTAGTATAAAGCACTACAGCAATGTACATGTGGCCCTAACTTGAATATTCAAAAATTATGAAATTTTGACAATACATAGAAGACATCTTGATATACTATTTTTTTTTGCTGTCTGAATTTATCTTAAAGAGGGATAAAATTTACCTTTTAAAATTGATCCATTTTGTTTTATTATTAAACAAATATATTTTGATAAGTCTTTTAATCAATAATTAAAAGAAATAAATTTTCTCTTAATGATATTTTGTTATATCTGATGTTGATATCTTCTACCTTTTGTTAATGAATAATAAAATAAAAACGAAAAATAGGCTAACTTTCTGGAGTTGATTTTATCCTTTAGATAGATTTCAGAGCAGCAAAAAATAGCTTATTATATATCAGAATATCCTACTAAAGTTTTATAATTTTTTGGAGACTTCCTTGTAAGATATACAACTCTATCACTGATTTAACATATAATTCTAAGATAACTGTATATACAATTATCATACACATAAAAATTATAGAATATCAGATTACCGCCATGTTGTATTCTTCACTTATGTAAATTTGAAAATGGAAATGGCCACCAACCCAATATCCTTCATCAGGTATAATAAACAGGCTAAATTCATGAAGCCGATGTGGATCTTTGAATTCAACTTGACAAGTTATTGGCAATGTTTGTTGCATTTCTTGCACCTAAGAAAAGCACAGTTAGAACTGGTACAATATTATGATATACAAGAAATACTATATCAAATTAACCTCTTTAATCAGTAATTTATCTCGTATCGAGACTCGCCTGCTGATCTTTGTATTTGTTATGCCATCATCCTTTTTGAGCTTTCCCCGTAACGTAATCATATTAAGCTGCACTAAAAACTTTTATTCACAAAAAGATTAACATCATTGCTACCAATTTGTTTATAAAAATTAATGTTATTTAAACTTTTAAATTATTTTAGTTAAGATATAAATTAAAATTTCTATTCAAAGTAAATGTATCAAGAATATTATTGTAAAATAATCAAAAAAAAGAAGCCGAAAGACAAAGTGCAAGTTACAATAATTTAATGTTCAAGGCATGCAAAATCTTAATATATATTGTAATCGAATTAAAGAGATATTATGACATCAAAAAGTGTGATTATTATCATTTATAAAAGCGTTTCTAGGTTAGAAAAATAATGCATGCATTACACGATAAAGCAATGTACCTTTCGTTGCCAAATTTAACTAGCCTCGTTTTCGTATCACCTGACTTTCGTACATTAAAACGTCTGTAAAGGAGGCTTTTTCATCTCTGCTTATTTTCAATTATTTAATTGTGCAACGTAAATCTCCGAGAAAAATCACGAGTCTCAATAATGACCCTTTCGGCGTCATGAATCATAAATGCCTTATCACATGAAGATACACCGAATTTTAGTCGTATTCGCAGTGTGTGAATCACATCTAGATATTTCATATGCCGTGACCATCACTTTTCCACAGAAGTTAAAAATTAAAAATTCTGCTTATTCAAGTATTTTAATTTAAATGTTAAATTTTCAAAAAGATTTAAAACTTACTTAAATTTTAAAATGGGCTTTTGAAAATCACTAGAATTTCCCAAATTATTAAATTCAAGATGGGATTTGAAAAATTGCTGGACTTTAAAATTTCTTATGTAATCTGATATTACATTAATATATAGATGTATAAATTTATACTATGGTTAGAAAGAGAGAAAAAGCGTATCTTGGACAAGTCGAATGTCGAATGCGTTCCGAAAATCATCACGAAAAGTGCTCTGTCAGAGAATTTAGTGTTCGCACATTGAACATATTATTGGCAGTATTAAAACTATCATAGTGTTACACTGTCAATGAGATAATATCAAAGTTTACAAACAAGATTATCTCTAAACAAAGGAAAAACAAACCGGAATGTTGTTGTAGTGTGATTTAAGATAATCTACGTGTTTGAATCAGTTATCACAAAGCATCAGTTTAAAATTCAGTTAAAACAGGAACATTGAACTACATTTACAATTAAAAATATGAGTCGCCACTTACGCCCGTTGGAAGAGGTTCTGAGAGAAGCTTTACCGATTCTTACAGAACCTGTATTATTTCAGAACATGTTGCAAAATTCTGATGGTTCTTACGAGTGGAAATTACTTAAGTGGAGTCCGACAGAATTGGTCGAAAAGTTTGGAGATAAGAAGTTACCGTTTCGAGTTGGTGATCATAACAAGCGCACAGTAAGTTGTAACGATATATTTATATATTCTTTTAATACACATCAATGGCTTGATAATTTTATTAATGGTTTTATATTCAATTTGTGTCTCTTAGTGTGCTCTTCAGCATCAGGAATGGAGCTTGGATTCTCCTATTCCAAAACCTGTTCAATTAACACTGCAAGAATTTATTGATTTACAAGAAACAAAGGAGGATAATAAATGGTATTACTGTGATTATAAGCATGTAAAGGAGTGGCTTAACAATAACACAGAAATTATAGAGTCTTTCAATTGGCTCAAGTTTGGGATTGACAAAAAACTTGGAGAAAATGGAATAAATTCTACTTTTTGGATTGGAAGTAAAGGTGCTCATACTGATTGTCATTGGGATACTTATGGTTACAATTTAGTGGCACAAATACATGGCAGGTTTGTTTTTTAATATGTTGTACTATTTATTTGCTTAGTATTGTCTGTTTTTACCTAATGTATTTGTAGAAAAAAATGGTTACTTTATCCACCTGATGCTGATCTGGTACCAGTTAGACTTCCTTATGAGGAGTCAACTGTATATAGCAGATTTAATATTTATTGTCTGAGTGAAGAGGAAGAAGACTATGTGTTAAATATAAAAGAAAAACCAAAATTGATAACTTTAGAGCCTGGAGATGTTTTATTTATACCTAATGGCTGGTGGCATTATGTGGAATCTCTAGACCAAATCACTATGAGCGTTAATATATGGGGAGACCTGAAAAAAGATAATAAAGCACGAGTCGACGAAGCTCTGGTTAAATTGGTAGTAGCCAAAGTAGGAGATTTCACACAGTTTTCAAAAAAGGAAACTAAATATTATACAAGAAAAGTAATTTCTTCTTCTAAAAATATATTAATATTGTTGATTAAATACAGATGGAATTTCTTTTACTTATAATACTATCTCAATAGGTCGAAGATGCACTTTTTGAATGGACAAAGAAAATAAAGGATGAGGAAGAGAAAGCGGAATCAGTTTCAAAAATGAGACCTGTGAAAAGACGTAAACTCAACCCACAAACTTCAAAAGAATTAGCTGAAGAATATCCTTATTATGTTAAGTTGTTATCTGATGCAGACGAGCAGGAATTTAAAGAATTTATTGAAGAAAGACGAAAAAGATATGACGAGAAGGATCCATCAGATAGAGAGAGCGCATCTGGAAATTATATACCTAATCCTCAATATGAGTCATTCTATGAATCTATTATCAATGCTTTATGCCACCCAGAAGTTATTAGAAAAGCAGCAAACATATTGCTAGACAGACATTATTAATAACTTTTAATTGAATTTTTATTATATAAATGTGATATTGCAAGTAACATTACCAATTTTTTTACTGCAGTGGTATTATGTATTCTCAGTGTGACATGTAATGGCCAGATGTCTCGTGGGGTCATTTAGATTTATATCTTTATATGTATATTTCCACTTGTGTCCATTGTATATATACATCTTGTATAAGTACACAGAGTATCTAAAGTCTGTTCCCACACCTATATTTCAGAAACTCAATTAGTTTAAAATTGTAAAAAACCATGAAATACATATCATTTCGAGGGACTACTATTTAAAAAGGTAGAACAGCCCTTTAGACATGTATTTTTCATAATTTTGAACCATTTTTTAGGAAGTAGGAAATAGACTATAGACATTCTGTATAATGTGAAATCTTGCTTTCGATAGAATTGTTACATTATATCAAGAATAGGAAGTAATGAATTATAATTAACGTCATTATAGTTACTTTTGTATACCAATGTCTATTTCCACCAATATAAATTAACTTTAATCTCAGTTTTAGTTTTTTAATTTAATTCTTTCGCTTATTCTTAGAGCTAGAAAAAGATAAATATAAGTTAAACCAATTCACTTACATCGAATAGAAATGGACACTAACAAGTTGATAATTTTGTCTCTGACGTGAAATTTACTGAAAATTTATAACTATGAACATGTAATGCTTTCGAGAGAAACTCGTATATATATTTAATTCTAAATATGTAACTAAAATATAAATCTTGTATTACTCATGTGCACTTATCATCTCGTACTCTTTCAATTTTCCAATCTCTTAAAACTGAAGGTTAAGATAAAGGATCGTCCCTCATCGAATGTTTATAATTAAAATTAAAAAAAATAATAAAGTTTTGATTTTTATTCCTGTTATAAAGTTAATATTACGCCGCCGTTTAAAAGATCTATATCGATAGTCAATAATGATGATATCCAACTAGTCGTCTTTCAGTATACCAGAGAAAAGCCTGAGAGTGACCATGCCCACGATTTTATGATTTTTCAAGACATCTCTACAACGTGGACATACACTACGATGGTTAGACCTCGGAAAGCGCGTCACCCACGACTGTTGGCACACCTGGCGTAAAGAGCGCCAAGCGCGCTTACACGACTTCAAATCATTCTCGTCCTAATGGTTTTCGCGTGACTGATTCGTCCCATCGCACTGTACTGACGATAATTTACGCGAACGCATTGAGGACGAGGCGCGAATATCGAATTGTAGGGGCAAATAAACAGTAGATATGAATTGACTCACCGTTCGCCGCTAATCACTCCGTTCAGCTCTGTCTCGACCGCTGGTCGCACCGTCCAGCTCCGTCTCGGCCGTAGCTCTCCGCAGCTGCTCTCGAACATTCGAGATCCAAGATCCTCCTCACGACGATCTTCCTCCTCTTGATTCACACTTGGCACGAACGCGCGACGCGGGACACTTTGCTTTCGCACTCTCGAAGCACTCGCTCGCGTCAAAAACTCATACGGGATGACGAAGATGCTGATTGAAATGCGCCGCGACGCGTCGCGACGTCGCACCCGCACCCACCCGCACCGTTCTGCTAGACCTACCGTTGTCAGTGTTGCCACTGCGTAGCGGCGTGAAGCCGCGCCTGCGCCGCTGTGCAGTGGCTACACTGACAGCGGTGGTCTAGCAGGACGGCGCGACGTCGCGACGCGTCGCGGTGCATTTCAACTCGCATCTTCGTTGCTCCATATGAGTTTTTGACGCGAGCGAGTGTTTCGAGCGTGCCGTGGAGTGTCGAAAGTGAAATGAAATGTCGGGCGTTTGTGCCAACTGCGTGCCGCGTTCGCGTAATCGTTATGCCCGTCGTGTTGCTTCAACCGTCGCGTCGCCGTCGGTGCGAAGTTGCATCGCGTTCAATCGTGTTTCGCATTTTCTCCGTTGCCTCGTTTCCTGAGATTCTGATCGCGAGTGTCGAAAGCGAAGTGTCGAGGGTTCGTGCCAAGTGATCAAGACGTATCGTCGTGAGGAGGATCTTGGATCTAGACAGAGAGGCGGAGCTGGACGGAGCGTCAGCGGCTGAGGCGAAGCTGAACGGAGCGATCAGCGGCGAACGGTGAGTCGATTCATATCTACTGTTTATTCGCCTCTACAATTCGGTATTCGCGCCTCGTCCCCATTGCGTTCGCGTAAATTATCGTCAGTACAGTGCGACGCCACGACGGGACGAATCAGTCGATTGAAAACCATTAGAACGGGAACGATTTGAAGTGTACGCGCGCTTGGCGCGCTTTTCGCCAGATGTGCCAACAGGCGGACGACGTATTTTCCGAGGTATTGACCGATTGTACATTAGCATCGTAGTGTATGTCCACGTTGTAGAGATGGCGTAGGACCTCGTTGGTGCAAATGTCATTTGTGGCTTTTTACATCGCAAATATTAGTGTTGGAAGCAGTTGGAGGTTAGAAACATTTCTGTCAATTTCTGTCAAGCTCGAGAAATTTCGTTTGCGTGTTAACATCAGTTAACATTTTATCTGTCAACGATCTGAATATTGTGGAGTAATTAATGGATTGATAATGGGTCTATTAACAGTGCTGAAAAAATTGAAGCAAAAGGAGAAGGAGATGAGGATTTTAATGTTGTACGTATTCGCGTTTGTGTATCTATTTTATATATTCAGCTTGTGGTTAGTTTACGCATTGACAGGTTAATAAATGTTACGCTAACTGAACTTATGATGTATTCAATAATCGAACATAAATTAATAATTTAGTGATACATGTACTCTGTGACTTCGTCACTTAACGATATCTTGTTATAATCAGGGGTTTGGATAATGCAGGCAAAACGACAGTGTTGAAGAGACTCATTGGTGAACCAATAGACACTATATCGCCCACGCTTGGTTTTAATATTAAGACATTAGAACACCGCGGATACAAACTCAATGTATGGGATGTTGGTGGACAAAAATCACTGCGTTCCTATTGGAGAAATTACTTTGAATCAACAGATGGACTTGTTTGGGTGATAGACAGTGCAGACAGAAGGCGATTGGATGATTGTAAGACAGAGTTATACAAGCTTCTGCAGGAGGAAAGGTTGGAGGGCGCGAGTCTCCTTGTACTTGCCAATAAGCAGGATATGCCTGGCGCCTTGTCCGCAGCTGACATAGCTGACATTCTAGAATTGCCCAGTATAAAGACTCATCACTGGCAAATCTACAAGTGCTCCGCTGTGACGGCTGAAAATCTAGTCGATGGTATCAATTGGATTGTTGATGATATTGCAGCAAGAATATTTTATATAGATTAATATAGATAAATTCAGATGTCGATATTTTCCTTACCTCATTAAATACAGAAATTAGTGCTTGAAAATAAATTTTTGCAAAGTATTTATATTAGGTATTTTGTAGCAAGAGACAATTGACACAGTGTAACATAATGAATCATTTTATCATTATTGTTTGCCAATATTTAACAAGATTAAAATTCATTATATCATGTGTGTCTCTTTCTGGAAAACACTCATTGTAATCTGCATCGTACTGTAAAAATACGTAACATAGTAATATAAAGAGATTCTATGATCTCTTTCAATTATTTATTACATAATGTAATATACATTCTTTACAAAAATTCTTTGATTTTTTTTATTTTGCTCATAGTTTTTATTTTTTTCATACTTTTTCGTTATTCTACTTTTTGTTTTTCTATTTAACGATCTTAAATTTCTTTTTCTTCAATGTTGATAGTGCAGCTATCGTTTCCGGATATTCTTCTAAATAAAATGATTTTAACTGTTCTTGATCGACAGTGTTATGCGGCCCCTCGAATGCATTCATAATCTCATTGACAAGTGATGTTGAAAGCTTTAATTTAAACTTCTGCACTAGCTGCATAAATTTTGCTGCAAAGATGAAGAAATTTATTTTTAATTTTTTAAAGAAGCAATTATGATATCTCATTTCAAGTTTGAAAATTAAGAAATAATCTGAAATAAATTCTCGCAAACATGCCTCGCGAAATTTTTTTGTCTGTCAGCGACATCACGAAGTGGCCAAAATTGCGCCGTAGTCTTTTTCGTTTCGGCAGCATTGCCTCGTAATTCGCTCTCTTCACAAGTATTTTCCTAACATTTGGTCCAACAAGCTGATAATTGCTCAAAATACCACCTAATTTGACTATGACCCATGGTCTGAGCTTTTTAATTATCTCCAGGTCATGGAGAATATCCTTATTCGCCCAAACATTCTCCAAGTCAAGCAAGCGTAAAGCACTGTGGGGCCATAAATGCGGTGTGATTTCGTGAATCAAAGCTGAAGCACCTTCTGCTCTTAAAGGGTTGTTTCCCAGATGTAATTCCTGGAGCGTACTATTTTTTGATAGAGCTTTTGCGATGATTGCAGCGTCAGCTTTGGTAAATATATTCCCTACGAATCACAAAAATAAACCCTTTAAGAAAGGAACATTTGTCTTGGAAATTTATTTCCTGTGAGAAAATATTTCAATTGACTGAGAGATATTCATGTTTTAAAATACTTTCTTTATATTTCATTTTTTATTATATATATATATATATATATAAAATAAAAACATGAAATTTCTTTTAAGAAAGTTGCAATTTCTTAAATGCGCGTATAAAGTCAATTATCTTTTTAAAAAAATTCTTTTGTTTCTTTTATAATTGTGTGTACAAACTACTGTTACAACTTTTTTATAATGTAATACATATTTACAACTTAAATCCAGCTTCTCGATGTTTCGCGAATGTGATAATAAATTGTAAATGTAAGGCACGGAGTCGCTTTCAAGTCCGTTCCAAGATAAATTCAAGGAACGCAGTGTCTTATTTTTTTTTAGTCCGTCAACTAGAGCTTTCCAAATTTTTGTATTATACAGAGAATTCCAAGATAGGTCTAGGTGCATCAAGCTTTTGGAGTGCGAGAGCAGATCTCGCAGATTTTCCGAGCACATTTCGTCTAGATGATTATTGGATAGATTAACGCTCTCCAAATCTTGATTATTAGATAATGCGGATGCGATGTATCCGAAGCCTTCGTTTCCGATATCACAACTACTGAGATCGAGCGTCTTCAGACTTGCATTCTCCGATATCGCATCGCACAGTTTTTTTGCGCCCTTCGTGCCAATTCGGCAACCCGATAGTGATAAGTCAGTTATCGTGTAGTTTTTGATCAATAAATCGTTTAGATATTTGCATGCATCCAAGGACAGTTTATTATCCTATAATGAAATATAGCAGTTAATTAAAAATAAGATATTTTAATGGTCAAAGAAATGTTTACATTATTATAAAGTAAAAAATTGAAGAATTTATTTTTAATCGTAGACTACTTTCAAGATGATTATCACTTTATGATCAATTTTCAGATATTTAGGATTTTATAAAATCCGTATAAATTATTGCTTAAGCTTGTTTGTTGTACCTTTAGATCCAGTTTTCGTACGAAAGTATTGTCAGACAGAGCCTCGCAGATCGCTTTCATTACTGATGACTCGAGTCCATAATACCGCAGATTTAATTGATCGGTTAAGAGCATGTCCTGCAATGAACCGATCGGTCTCAAACCTGTGCGTTTTACCATGTCGTAGAATTTCTGCATACCGTCCGCGCTATAAATCGGCGGGTTTTCACGTAACAGCCAGAAAGCTGGTAACAATCCGGGATCGTTCGGGACCCGATATACTGTGTACGGATTCACTAGTTTTATCTGGGAATCGCTGATGTCTATTCCGCGCAAGCATGGATGAATGGAACTCTCAGTGGACACTCGGTCACTCTCAATATCTTCGGCTTCTGGAGTGATTGGTGTCTCCTCAGACGCATCATCATCTTTCTTCCATTCAACCTGTCTTGCATATCGTAGTACTTGACTAAAGATTTACTTAGAATTAAAGGCAGATCGCTCTTGTCATTCGTTTACGTTGTGGTAGCTTAATTATTGATACACATATCTACTAAGATCGAATTGAGAACATCGAAATGCCGGAATACAGGACATTCTGTATGTTCTTGAAATGTTAAGCTACTAAGTTACCACTCAAGTTACACGGATCAGATGCCGCAGCTGTTTCTTCATCTCTTCAGCCTTGACCACCAATTCCTTCGTCCTTCTCGCTTCAAATTCCATCATAAAATTAGCCATTATATCAATCTCATCGATTATTTCTGATTCCGCTTCGGCGTCTTTTCTTTTTTCTTCCACGGCTTCAAATTTATCTTCTGATGCTGCTTCGCTGTCTTTCTCTTCCTCTTCCACGAATTCCATATCATCATCTTCATCATAATCGGTCCACGCATCCGTTTCTTCATCTTGCAATGCTTCAGCAATATCTTGGATATCTTCCAATGTCTGAATGCCATTTGTGGATTTATATAAGGTTAATTATAATATTTTAATCACTATTGTTAATTACTTATTTTTAACATTACATGCGATTTTATTTTGAATATAAAAATGTACGAAAATTGTTCTAATATTTATTCTTTGAATTATCGCGAAAGAGAAAGCATATCGGAATATTATAAAAATCGCTATAGTTTAAATACTTGTGTAAGATCCATTTATTTATGGGTCGTACTCTTATTACTCGTTCACAAAATTAGTGCTATAACGAAAGTTTGTATAAATATAAATATCAAGACGTAACACATGATTCCTAAATTTACAACAATTTGCTACGTGAAATTAGCTGCAGATTTGGGAAAATTAAAACAGATATATAAACGGAAATTAAAACAGATGTAATATTATAATAAACTCTTTGTTTTTTTAGAACAATACAAAATTTTAATTTTTAATCTCAAGTTTATAATAACTGCTTTCTTTAAAGTAATAGAAGCTCTAAGTTTCCTATTCGTTCGGAAGAAGTCATCTCCTTCAGCGTCGATCGGCGGCTACTATCACGTTTCACACGAGCCACAATCATTCATCGCGGGGTGCATGATTCATCTACCGGGTATTTGTCAAGTGGCTCTTCTGGTCCATTGTATTGTAATTTCGGCAGATCGTTCATTCAGAGATACGTGCTCTATACACGAGAGGACCCGTCCCGTTACGTCGCGTCGCATCGACGCGGCAACGACGAGATGACCCGCCGAGCGCTTTGTTAATCTTTGCCGCGCTTTCGATGGTAATAGCATTGATATTATCTCTAATGAAACAATCGTGACGGGACATTGAAATCGGCGCCGCTGATAAAATCCGCTGCCCGTATCTATCTTTGAAGAGAAGCGAATGGATTTATGACTTCTTAAATGGCTAGCGAACAATGAAGATAATTCGATAATTCCGACAGCTTCATTATAATTTTTGCAATTTCTCTTCTCTTTACAAAAATAAAAGAAATATATGATAAGATTTTATGTTAATTAATTGTAAAATATTTATTACCGAAGAAAGAATTTAATAATAGTAATCACAATTTGCCAGTAAAATTTATACTTAAAATAATAAAATTAATTGGTGATCTACATCGAATACTCCTCAACTTCTATTGCATGAGAACATATAAGGATATATACTTTTTTTCCACTGTTTTTCTTTCCAAGTTTTACTCATAAAACAAGAAGAAATGTTCTCTCTCAGTGATTTCAATGCCGGGAATGCGAGCGTTATCATCGGCACGTTGGTATAAGGGTATAATAAATTGTAAATGCTACGTCGAAGGGTTGTACTTTTTATTAAAATCCTTCACATCGTCGTAAACCTACATGGGAGAGAGGAGGGGAAGAAGGGGTAGTAGGAGAGAGCTTATGTACACGCATTCGTTTACACATTTCTCGATATCAAACACGAATAATCACAAAACGTGGATGTTTTTTTTAATTGTTTATCGTCGATTAGATCAAAAGCATTAGTTTAACAGATTTTTACTACCGTCACTTCGCTTTGAAGTCGACGAGAATGAACAAAAATTGTATGACAATGATCAATTATTGTTTATGATCTGAAAATAATTAATACACAAGACAATAAAATAAAAATAATATAATATATAAAATAATATATAATATATATTTATATATATATATATTCATCGTCTCTCACTCTCTTCTATATATGTATTCGTACAATAATATAGCTTTCTCTACAAAATAAAGTATCTATTATAAAACTTTGTTCCTTCCTGCTGTAAATCTATGCCTAAACGAGTTACGTTTCTCAGTTTAAACTAGTCTGCTGCCATTTCGCAGGGCAATATGGGAGACGCTAGTATAAAAAAAAAGAAAAAGAAAACGAATTGCACATCTAAGGGTGGGGTCGATAATGACTGGGGATAAGAACGATCTGGACATGTGTACTTAGATTTATTTACATCGTTCCACGATGCAATAGCGTCACTATGTACATCGTTTTTATTCTGCATTCAAATACGTTTTAAATCGTATTATATTTACGTCACTAATATGTTCTTTACAAGTCAATGTGCCGCCGCGATTTAACGTATCGTGTAGCACACATCCTCTCGCAATGGCAGTATCTCTTATCGCGCAAAAATCACGTTTCGTGTTTTCGCGAAAAAAAAATAAAACTCGACCAAGTGTTGAAGTAAATGAACACGTGGAGTACCATAGTAATGCTATACCATTGTATAGAGAATTACATTGTTTCTCTATGAATATCACAATAATATCGTCTGAAGGAACGTTTGAAGCTCACGTTATATCATACATACAAAGTACAGTTTCATGATCGAGACAAACGTACAATACATTTCATAGGTGCGACTGTGCCATCCTATTTTTCAAATTATGAAAATAAAAAATTCTAACAATGGCGATATATAATAATATCAAAAGAGTATAAGATTAAATATAAGCATATAAAATCAAGGCGCGCATATAGGGAAGAGGAATGACAACGCCGAAGGGGATGCGGAGGAGATACAGGCTTAGCGAAATTAATAAGTACGAGCTATATACATATGTACAACGATAACAACTGATTAAAATTATTTATAATTGTCGCTTATTGTCGTATAGAAGCGCAAGAGAGTCGGACGAGGAGAAAAAGAGAGAAAATAAATTTTGATCATTTTCTAAATTTTCAATCTGAAAATCATGCTAATATTTTTGTACAATTATTAAAAAAACGAGTTTTAATAGTCATATTCTAATAATACTATGAATGAAGCGATCGTAAAAAGATGCGCTTCGAAGAGGTGTTGAAAATTTATGAGTTATCTTACAACAAATATATAACATAATCGAATTGCTGAATCCTATAAGAATCGTGTGTTCTTTTTCTTTTTTCTTTGCATTTGTCTCTAATATTTTAAACATTTTCATAAAGTTCAATTTTCATAAAGAAGAACTTCAGGAGAGAGTCGTCTCAAATTATCTCGAAGAAGTCGAGAGAGTTCACATTTCCCATTATCACAAAAAACAGATTGTCCAAGTAAGCGTTTCCTACCAGTCTCTAGCGTTACTTTCTAGTCCCTAAGAATTTTCATCAGTGCATCATTATGCAAAAAAAATAATCGAAAAAATCATCAACACTGTCCAACTGTTCTTCACATTACTTTAATGACATTTAATCACACATGTACCGTTAGCACTTGATGCGGCCCTGACATCTGACTGGTACCTGGCTGCTGATGAGGATATGGCGGTTCCTGTAGTCTGGGCTTGCTGTAAGGCTTATGCGGTCCTTCCTCATAACTAAAACTGGCCGTATTGTTTCTGGCTTCCGCGCTGGGCGGTTTGTAAAGTGGTGGCAAACGATGTCTGCCTTCCTCAGACACCATTTCGAGACTCTCCTCGGTGCCGGTCAATGTGCCAAGCGAAGTGCCTGATAGAGGCCTTACAACGGATACACGAGGTTCGGAATCCTGATCCTTGAGCGGATTGGCATATCTTCTAAGATTCTCCTCGTTCTGAAGATTGTTTGATTTTTCATCTAAATCGCTACGGTGACGATGCAACGAAGTTTCGCTGCTGGTAGTCGCTGTCAAGTTCGATCTATGCCTCATAGTTCTGAGATACCAGAGGCTGCCGAATAGAGCCAACAATAGCACAGTCGCCAAAGCACCGCCCAGAACGGCCACATAGCTGCCGGCATTTGCCGCACTCGTTGCACTGGGTTCGCTGAGCAGCGCCGTCTCCACTTTGACCTCTAGCACGGAGGCCAAAACGAGAGGTCTGGCTAGCGGGCGACTGAGCGTTTCACCGAGGTCGCGGGCCGCGTCCGCTGCCGCCTCGGAGAAAATAGTCACTTCCACTGTATCGTTGTCGCCGGGCTTCAGATCGCATAGCAGCACCACCGATTGCGGCCTTCGTGGATCGGCTAGGAGCTTTCTCAGACGACGACATAGTAGTTCCACTGACGTGCCGGACGCTAGAGTGTCCCTCCGCAGTAGTATCGTGAGTCTCGAGCAAGTTGGTCCGAGTGTGGATTGTCCAGGCCAACAGGATGGCGGAGCTGGTAGCGCCGGCGGGCCGACCCGCCTCCCAGTTTCGATGGGACGACATTCACCCCACGCCGGACACGGTGGCGCCAGGCAACTCTCACCTGGGCTAGGAACGCAAACCTCGTGGGCGAAACAAGAGGTGCCATTTAGACAGTTTCCTGGCCCACACCAGACGTTGCTGCATTGATTTTTGCCATTTCGGCACTCGCATATGTTGCAGTCATCCTCCCACGTGGCAGCCGCGCAGCCGGGTCCACCAGCCGTTCGGATCTCGCAACGAGGGCCAGTTCTACCGGGTGGGCAAATGCACGAATAGCTCGCGATGCCGTCTATGCAGGTGGCACCGCCGGTGCACGGATCGCTCGCGCATTCGTTCACGTTGATACGGCAATCTGGACCAGTGAAGCCGGGCGCGNACGGCAATCTGGACCAGTGAAGCCGGGCGCGCATTCACATCTGAACCAATTGTCACCGTCCACGCATTTGCCGCCGTTCAAGCATGGCAAGGGCTGACAGTCATCGACGTTGCGTCGACAGTTCGGTCCCTCGAAGCCCTCGCGACAGACGCATCGATAGCTGCCGTCAACCGTGTTCACGCAGGTTGCGCCGTTCGCGCAAGGATTACTCGTACACGCTGACGGCGACGCGATGTGACAGGCCGCGCCTTCCCATCCACGCGGACAGTGGCATGCAAAGCCATCACCGCGATCCTGGCAGGTGCCGCCGTTCCGACAAGTACCCGGCTCGCAGTGGCCGCCGCGCAGCGCACACGTCTTGCCCTTCCAGTCACCCCGGCAGATACACGTGAAATCTGCCACGCCATCCGTACAGGTACCATTGTTGCGGCAAGGTTGTGTCAAACATTCGTCCACATCTGGAAAAATTCATTCATCACGTTATATCGCCAGTCCAATCCAGGCAACGCCAATTGATTCAATTTTCATTCTATCGCATTTTTTAAATATCCTACTACTTACTTTGATCACAAAGATCTCCGCTCCAGCCCTCCCTACAGATGCACTGAAACGAGTTGAGCAGATCGACGCATGTGCCGCCGTTCAGGCAGGGATTGCCGCGACAGTCATTGATGTTCTCGTGGCAGTGCACGCCGGTGTAGCCCGGATCACAGATGCATCTGCCGCCGCTGCATCGGCCCTTACCGCCGCAGGGGGTGCCCTCGCTGCCACAGCCCGATTGCCCATCGTCCAATGCTTCGAATTGCAGATTATGCAAGGCCGGTTCCGAGCAATTTCTACCTTGCCACTGTGCTGGGCAGTGGCAGTAATAATCAGTCTGCGTGTTGAAGCATGGTGCTGAATTACGGCATGGATTTGGGCTGCAATGATCACGATCGATCTCGCACTGGTAGCCAGTAAATCCCACTGGGCACACGCACTCGTAAGTGTTCACTAAATCGCGGCATTCGCCGCCGTTTTGACACGGCTTGGATGCGCACTCGTCGATGTCAACGTCGCAGTCCTTGCCGGAGTAGCCGGGAGTGCAGCTGCAATGATAATCATCTACCAGATCGATGCAGAGCGCGCCGTGTTGGCACTGGCCGACGCAGTCATTGATATTCTTCGTGCAGTTCTTGCCGGTGAAGCCGCTCCGGCATCGGCATCTGCGAAACGAAACGATAAAGCTTGTAAATGGCAAGGTTGAGACTTGTAAGAAAATCGCTTAGAGGGGAAACTCTGTTAGATTTCAATATAATTTGTAGTCTCTCAGTTTTATTAATTGTCGTTCACTCGTTTTACAGAGAATTAATAGATCTTTAAATCGTTTAACGCAATCACTTACAGTCAATTACGATATCGTTTTTTCTTTCGTGCCAGTGTTATTTTACGAGCGGCGGGGGTAGTAAAGTGAGTCATTACGGTGCTGTCGTAAGCCGAACAATAAAGACGCATTATTGTTATTATTGTTTAGCGCCCCGTACTACAGAGGACGAAGGAAAAAGGTCTCGCGACTTAATTTCCAACAACTATATCGTTCGTGGGAAACCTATCATTTATATGTAACGCATTGTGATTCAGAAAAATAGAAAGACTAGTCGGAAATTTCAACTTGCGGTAATATCAACTTGCCTTCCAGCAGCGTTGGTACCACATATATATTTACGTCAAATCTGTTAATAATACATGCGTCCTATAATAATAATAATAATAATAATAATAATAATAATAATAATAATAATAATGATGCAAATCTCGATATTTTCATATCTCTTCTTTATAGTTATTGAATGTGAGATTAATTAATTGTTTTTATATTGATAAATGCGTTTTCATGTAGCCATTTAATACTATATAATTTCTCTAGCTCCCATCGGCTACGCAACGTATGAGATATATAATTTTGACATTCATCAACGTTGGAAAAATAAAAACTTGCCATTGATTGAAAGATTTTCTTCGAATCCATGATAGTTGACGTTAAAGACAAGGGAACTTACCTATAATCGCCGGCTAGGTTGATACAGGTGAGAAAGTTCTTGCAGGGCGACTCCTTGAGCGTGCACTCGTCCACGTCGAACTGGCAGAGTAGGCCCTGCCAAGCGGGCGGGCAGTTACAGACGAAGCTGTTCTTGCCGTCCACGCATGTACCGCCGTTCTGGCAGGGCTGCGAGGCGCACTCGTCGATGTCAGTCGCGCAAAATGGTCCGGCAAACCCCGGGGCGCATTCACACTGAGCGGTCTCGCCGAGTTCGCGACAAGTCGCGCCATTCAAGCACGGGCTAGACGCACACGGATTGTCAACCTTCTCGCAGGTAGGCCCAGAGAAACCTTCCGGGCACGTGCATCGGTATTGATCGGGCGCAGTGTTTTCGCACGTGCCGCCGTTCTGGCACGGCTCGTGGGTGCCGCAGTAGTTGAGATCCTGGTCGCAGAGGATTCCGCCCCAGTTCGTGTCGCAGATACACTGCCAACTCGAGCCATTGCAATAGCCGTGCTTGCAGCCTGGATAAGGCATGCACTGATCGCATAATTCTCCGCGCCAGCCGTGCCGACATTGGCACTCACCGCTTACATTGCAATGGCCATGCACGGGGTGGCAGCCTTCCTTGCATACAGCTGAAACAATTTTTTGCAAATTATATGACGTGCTGGTTCAAGATTCCGATCCGCAATAATTTTCAACGACTTCGCTAATGACAGTTACAACGACTTTAAAGCAGTTTCAGACTAACGCGCGTAACACACTTTCATTATACTCCTTTATTTTCTATATAACTGTTGTAAATAAGGTTGATATAACTGTATCGCCAAGATTAATATACTTTGCATACTCTTAAGAGATTTAAGTTTTACTCATCGATCATACGTAGCTCTTGAACGACAGATTCGAAAAGAATCCTTTCGAGATGTGTCTACGGACATTTGTGGATGATGACGTAGACGGATTAAGTCTCTTATTCGTCTTCCGTGCGCGACATGCGACACGTATCAGTCATAGAGTCGGGGCAAACGTAATTAGCGGAGCTGTAATGAACGGAACGATCGAGGCACAAACGCGGAAAGACTGACAAGTGACGTTTTCTTAGAGTGACAATTTCATCTCTTTCAGAGAGAAATGTGCACTATTACTAGATATCTCGATTACGGAGAATGAGAGGGAGGCAACAGGTGTAGGCCTCTTCACATACAGGTGGTTGTATGAGTAAATTTTTAATAATTTCGGTGCGCAGCCGGGGTATCGCGTATCCTCCGGAAACGACTTAACGACGCAACAACGAAGACGCGACGACGATGACGACTCGGTTTCTTCCAGTTCTCCCGCGGCAGGATGAAAAAAAGGAACGGCAGGAAAAGAGGACGTACACGCACCGGCAGAAATGGTGTCCCTCGGCGCTGGCGCTCGGCTGCTGCACACACGCGAA
>QKQZ01046977.1:0-38806 GCA_003595255.1 Solenopsis fugax
CTTGCGATAGTGGCGCCATCGGGCGGTGAGGCTAAGTACTTATCGGACCACCCTCGTATTTTTCCATAAAGGATCATGAGGCAAATAAAAATCGAAGTTACAAAATAGAAGAAATACATAACTCATATTATATGTATAATGACAAAATTTCTTGTAAAAGTTTTCGAATTTATAGTTTTTGAGTAATTTTTATACTGAGAAAAAATTCTTACAACAACAAAATTATTTGGAATTTGATTGATCCCATTAGCTTATTTACTTGCAGTCAAGTTTCTTAATTGAAATAGTTATGTAAATAAAATGAAGAAACAATTTTATCGAATTTTATCGAAATAATTTTTTCTTGCAGTTCTAGAAAATATTTACTATTAAACTATTTTTATATTCGAAATAATCAGATTTTTTATCTAAAAAAACAATTTAATTAAGTTTAATAATATTATTAGTTTATTTATAAAATCATTATTTAAATGTAAAAGTACAAAATTAAATACTCAAGATAGTATATCTATTTACTTAAAAGAAAAAATAAATCTAATAGTTGTATTTTGTATTTCAAATGAAAAGATTGTATTTTGTATTTTATAATTCAAATACCAAGATTGCCAATATTTTGTATTTGAAATATTTTTTGCCCAGCTCTACATGTACTATAGACTTTCAGTACTTTCGGAACGCAATCCTATTGTTATCACTTTGAAAAATGTTAAGTTATACTTTTCTTTCATTCATATTATTGTTCACATTATTTAGATAATTTGAAACAGATCATTTTTAGATAATATTAAACACTTATGTGATAAGAGAAGATAACAGCAGTGATTAAGATAAAAAATTACTAAGAACATATTTACAAAAAAAATATATATATTTCTTTAATCGAAATTATCGTCTAGAGCAATAAAAATAGCGCGGTATCTGAAATAGAAATTCTTCCACCGTATGCTCTCGACCTAATTGACTACACGCGTCATCAAGAAATGCAATTTCCACACTCGCTTAGCTCTGTATGACGCGCGAACAGCATGGTACAAACGTAATGGCGGAAAATTGTTTCCACGCGATGCGATGCCTCTTGACTTTTGGCACGTCACTACGCGCCGCACGTGCCGCGAACGTTCCTCCACTGTTTATTGACTATTCACGTTGAAATGGAGAAGAGCGAAACGATGATCTTATCGTAACGCGATCTTCCAGGTCTTCTAGTCGACCGTGGGCTTCCGATGTTTTCCTTGGCCGCTCAGCTGATCTTGGGATTGCTTCTTGCTTCGGTGGGTGCGCAAAGCGGACTTCGCGCTTTGCTTGCGGCGACGGCGGCGCGGCGTGTGCACGCGTCGTGTGCGGTGAACTACTTCGAGTATCATCGATTCGCTTCAGAAGACAACCGATAGGAAATACACGTCGTGCCTACAATGTTCTAAGGAGATAAATCCAGCTCGCGTGAGCCCGCGCAATTACGCTCGCATGAAATTTATTTGCTCTCGAATACACTGGTTGACGGATACGTTAACCAGCCTCCTTACACGTCCGTTTAAATGGAATAAAAGTTTTTAAGCGGACGTTGTACGAGTTACGCTTCGCGCGATCGATGTACCGCACGTGGAGAACCCGACTGTGAAATTAACTGATGCTAATCGAGCGATTGTCTAACGTTTTCTGATTTATTTTCGGTCCCGCGCGAATGAGAGACGATGAACTCAGACGAAGGTGGCGTGGGTGAGCAGGGGAAGGGAAGGGGGGGGGGAAGAGAAGAGGCGGGAGTAGTGCTCGCTTCTGTACTCTGTGGTCTCTGCTCGTCGTCACGCTGTTAGCGCCGAGTTAATCGGGGCCGGAAATGAAGTGAGGGATAGAGGAATATTAATAACTGAATCTAATCAATTCCGTGAAACGAGGCTGGCCACCCCGCGCAACTCGAAAGAGCAAAGCTCTTTCCGCCCCCGTTCACCCACTACTCCGCCACCTCCTCGTGCAACCTCACCAAGCGATCTAATCAAATGCATCGCATTAAGCTAATTTAGTGGCGCTGGTAGCGTGGCGAGCTGTCCCTCTCCTCCTCCTCCTCCCCCGATCATGCTTTCTCCTTCGTTCTCTCTTGGCGTTTCTCTCTCGCCGACTATTCGGCGCGTTGCGATGGCCGGCTTCTTCCCGGATTAATGCAACGCCGACCGGCGACAAACAGCAAATTTTCAATTGTACACGCGTGTGCACGGTCGCGGGGAGGAGGGGAACCGTTTATTTTCGGCTCATGGTGGACCGATGGTTGGATGCGCGACAGAGCGAATCTCGCTTGCACCGCTTTGTGCTTTTTCGCGACGCGAGTAATAACGAGTCTGTTTACGAGCTCTAGCAGGAATACATGCGTTCGAACGCGTATTTAGGCATGTCGAATGAAGTACGATGTACCTTAAAACTCTATTTTACAAGAGTTAAGTTTGTTACATTTGTAACACTGAGAAAAAAAGGTTTTGATTTTTTTTATGATTGAACGATAAAATAATTATAATAATTTAGGAGCTCCATTTTTATAGTTATTACTGCTATATTATTAATATTAACAACATTACGTTTATAGTTCAACTATGAAAAAATTATAATATATGTTGTGATAATTTTAAATATTATTTTAGAAAAATATTAAGATATGGATGATAAAAATAAATTGAATATTTTTGTGTAGTAACAATTATTTTTAAAAATTACTGTTTAAGTTATAATAATAAATAACAGCTGTAATTTATAACAAATATAAATATGCAGTTGATATAAAAAATAACTATGAAATGTAGTTAAATTATGATAAGTGCAACTATTTTTTTCTCTTAGTGCATACGCTTTAAAAACGAGATTATTGAAAGAATATTTCTCTAAAATATTCTTTGCGACTCATTGGCACGAGACGATATCGAAATTAGCACAAAAACTCGCAAGGAAGAAAGACAGCAAAGCTACACAAGTTTAATACATTATAATTGATTTGAGATAATTTAATATAATTTTTTTGCTGTACCATCAAATCTTACCCTGACCATGAAAGAAAAAGATGTTTGCAATTACCATTATTTATAATTTATAGTTATTTTTGGTGTCAATTTTATATATTTATAATTTTTTTAATCATGCGCATTTTAATTTCTAGTTATTACTACGTAAGTAGTAAGCGAGAAGATAGTTTTCACTATAATTACGATTACATTTACATAGAAATGTTTATTTTATTTTTACTTTAATTTTTACATCAATATCTATATTTTACTGCATTAATATTTGAAATTATCATAATTTATGGTAAAACTTTTTTCATAGTGGAACTATAAGCATAAGGTTATTATTACTAACATTATATAGGAATAATTAGTATAACAATGGAGGTTCTAACCATAATTATTTTACAATGCAATTATAGTCACAAATACCAAATTTTTTTTCTCAGTGTAGTTATGAATGTTAAATTTGCGTAGCGAGTCATAGCTTTGCTATTTTTCTTTTTTCGTACGAATGTGCTACACTTTGAGAATAATTACTCGCAATGAACTCGCAATGTACTCGAAAATGAGACTGTCGGTTTCCCCGTTACCTCCCACGTCTCGCTGTTAAGAGATGTTATATTGGATTATCTGTTCTTGCGCAAGGCAGCTTACGCAGTGAAACCGTTTTCCTTGCATTTCTGATTTCACGCGACGCCCGCAACAAATTCTCAATTGTGTCTCGCGCTCGGCGGAGATGTCTATTTTCGGCATTTTGAGATCCGATTTTTTTTCTAGCGGTTTTATTGGTGTGTACACGGCCCGACCGTAAGAGAAACGAAGATGCGGCTCGTTCGTTACCAAAAGAGTTATCGGGACGCTCAAGACGACTTCGCATCAGTTAGTAACACGTAAACGCCCGTAAATTTTGCATGCCTGTGCATTGCGCCGACTGCGCAGGATGTAGGCTTTAATTTTGGGGATGAACTCGGAGAAAAAGAGACTCCAAGGATCCATGGCCACGATAAACGCGGCTAATCACTCTCATATTTCACCGAGGATTTGTGCGCTGTTTATATGGTTAGGCTGTTATGCCAATTTACAGCGATGCACTGTGCGTAAAGCACGTGCGTCTTTACATATAGACACGATATATTAAGAATTCTCCCTTTTTTTGCATTAAAAAAACTGTATTATTAATATCTGGATAAAGTAACGGATTTGCTTTTAAATTCTGTACATATTTCTAATCGAAATGGTTCGGAAAGTTCCCCGGTTATTTTAAATATCATTCAAAAATATATTCTTATTTAATTATTTTAATTTATTTAAAACTTATAAAGGGTTAACATGAGTAATTATGATAGAAATATTCAATTAATGTATTTTGTAACTTTCAAAATTTTTAATAAATTTAAACTATTTTTTGGAAATGTTATAAAAATTGTAAATATATTTTAAATATATACAAATGAATTGAAAACTATATATGATTTTAATGAAATATGAGAAACTATATTAATCTATGTAATGTCGATTATCCCATAATGTGGAGAAATTGTAACATGGATGAAAATTTTTTATTTAATCCTAAATTTAAATGTGTTTGTATATTGTAAACAATAGAAGTTCTATAAATGTAACAATAATTATTTTTTATATATTTTTACAATAAATCAGATACTCTGAAAGTGATGGCAATCAATGGCCTATTAAAGAACTACAGAATTTATGTTTCAAATATTCAAAAATATTTTTATCTGAAAACTAAAATTATACATAATTGAAATTTGAACTTTGAAGTATATTAAATAGTACATATATATAATCTTTTTTTTAATAAATATAGTTCAACAGAGAATCAATTATAATAAATAACACAAGAAACACTTTGAAATATCGAGTTTACCTTATATTTTTTTGATAATTCTTGATTATATTTCTTGATGATATTTTTAATTAACATTGACAAAGAATATTAAACTTCATATAAATATTGTATTTAGAAATTAAAAGTTTTATTATAATTTTTAAATTAAAAAAGAAATAAAATGTAAAACTTCTCCGATTAAAATATAAACATTATTTAAATAACGTTTATTTAGATTTAGATTCAATTAATTTTTCATGTCTGAATTATTATAAAAATATGTAAAAAACAATTATTGTTATATTTATAGAGCTTTTGTTTACAATATACAAACACAATAGTGAAGAGTTAAATAGAAAATTTTATATTAACGTAATTTTTGTTGCGAATTATTATTATTTAATCACTATGTTTACTAAATGTGATAAGGAATTTATAAAATATCAAAATTTACAAACTTTCAAAACCAAAATTTCTGACATCTTTGTTTTTGAACAAAAATTGTATGTTTATTTACAGTTTTTATAAACTCACGATATTTTCTTTCTATAAAATCGCCCCATTGTCATCATTACACATTTTGATTCCATATACGATAATTATGACTTTATACATAATTTTTTTATTTAATGTTGTTAAATTTTACATTTTTGTATTTAATATAAATGTTAATAACATATGTGATATCATTAAAGTGACAGAGAATTTAATTTTAGCTACCGTATTTTATCATGTTCTTGAATGCGTGGTAATGCTTTGCGAAATGATATCTCGCAACGTAAGATGAGGTGCAGGTGATTTTCTCAACACCGCGTCCGTTACTAGTTGTATCGATCATAACATAACACATAAATTTCTGTATTCGTTGCGCAGTCACGCGATCATCGCAGACTCTTTCCATAAATGACTCCGTTTCAATGCTAACCCTCCACACAATTTACTTAATTATAGATCTTTTTATATAATTATGGGCTTTTTCGTGCGCTTGAAAAACTGTACGCGATAACTACTGCTACGTAACTGCGCGTGGCAAAAGAAGCGTGTAGCTTACTAGAGCGATGAAAACAATGTAACGAACCTCCGGACGAATCTATTTATATATCAGCAGTAATCTATTTAGTATTCGAATCACTCAGAGAATTTTCCGTAACAAGCTGCGGATCCCACCGCGTACACCGTGTGCAATAACCGACGCGAGTTTGTACGTGTTCTTTTACCTGGGTCTCTGAGAACTTTACACTCGCGGTCAATGGGAGTTTCAGCTGGAGGGAAGTATTTTAGATTTTTATTTGCTGTAAATCTTATTAAAGGGAAAACAAAGCCTCGGAGGACGCATCGAAATATTACGTCCGTTTACAAAAAGAACACTTTATGAGAACATTAGTAACGAGCAGATGAATCCTAAGTTTTCCCGATAGCTGCGTGTTGACGCGGTGAGTCGGGAAAAACAGTTTGATTCATTTGCGGAGGCACCTGCTGCTGCTGCTGCAGCTCGCATTGCGAGCGAGAAGCGAGCGATCGAAATGACATTTACGATTCCGATGTAAACGACGTCGACCCCTTCGGAAATTTTCTCTTCGCGCCGAGGCCTCGTGGTCACGGTGCACACAAGCGAGACCGCGCTGCCGATTCATCTTCGCAGATCAAAAGGCACTTCGCGGAAATCGGCATCGGTACCGCGGTACGTGGAAATAGATTAATGGCGCAGTGAATCACCGTGTCGATCTGAAGTACACTCGTTCTGTTTCCGCGGCCATCGCCATCGGCGCTTTTTTCACGCAGAATCGTTTCGAAATATTTCAACGGCTTGGATTGCACTTCGACAGCGCAGCAAACACTAGAAAAATCGTAGAATTATTAACACTACAGTGTTTAAAAAAAATCGCCTTTTGTAAATTGCCTTTTGAAGAAATCAAGAAAAATGAGTCTTTTTGCGAAAAATTGCTGTTTCCGTTGTATAAATGATATACTATCTATAATAATTTTTTATGTTCATCATATTAATGTGATCTAGGAAGTTATGCGATTTTATTTTTGTTAAAATTTTTATTTTTTCTTCTATTTCCGGTTCGTCTCACGGAGTGTGGAAAGTTATCGACTCGAAAATAAATGTGGTGATCTAGGCTTAAAAAAATATCATAAAATAGTGTGACTTTGATACTGTTGAGGTTACCATGGTATAACACTTTCCAATTTTAAATTTTATAGCATACTCATATTTACTGCTGTTACGAAAAAATGTGTCTAAATTTAATAAATCACATTTCTCCGCGACAGCAAAATATTAGCAAGTTATACAATTTTTTAATTTTGAAAAGTGTTGCATCGAAGTTACCCTTTTATTTTGATAACATTATATTATATACTTATCAATAATATATTTACTTGTAATTCTTTGAAGGTATTTGTTATTTGTTAACATTTCTGACAGCACAAAAATCCAAAAGACGTCATAAAAATATTCCTTAGACGTCTCTTAGGCGTTTTTATATCTTTCAGACCTTTGTGTCGTCTAGGATATAACATATTAATGTTATTTAACTTCACAGTAATCCAAGTTAAATGTATGCAATCACTTTTTTTACGGAAAGAAGCGAATATTTTACGAACATACGTGAATTTTTCCAATGAATTTTTCTACCTCTGAGAAAAAAAAACAAAAAATAAAAAAAAATCGATTTTTTTCCCAGCCTTTAAAATTACAATTAACACGTCACATACGATGTTCAAAATAAGTAATATAAATGAATCGTCAAAAGATACACATAATATTAAAATTAATAAACTAATAGAATAAGTTATGGTTCTAAAGAAAAATCAATTAAATAAAAAGCTAATAAGAGCCGGAATCGTTATGTGTGTGTGTGTGTGTGTGTGTGTGTGTGTGTGTGTGTATAAAATAATTATTTATCATTAATAAAACAAGATTCAAACGTTTTAACCTTGGATTTGGATCATCTTCAGAGAAAACGATCAAAGAGTTACAGAAGATAAATACAGAGATTTGGAATGAGACTGTCGCAATCAATGAAAGCTTCATCAAGTTGTGGTCGTTAAAAGCGTTTAAGATAAGTGATTCCTGGTGAAAACTATTCTCAGAATTTTTGATATAATTTTTCATAATATTTATTTGTTCTTTAATTTTTCATAATATTTCCGATTTTCTGCATAATTTTATAACTTTCTCAGATTTTTTATACGAATTGAAACACTTTTTAATAATACTCGGAAAGTTTACACCTTTTTTCAGAGAATTTTTCATACATCTTAGTTTTGAAATATTCTGAGATTTTTAAACTTTTTTGTTCTGACGAAATGTTATAAAATTTAAAAAAGTCAAAAGAATTTTTTTAGAAATTATTGGATGAGAAATCTCAGAATATTTCAGATTTCACATACATGAAAAATTCTAAGAGAAGATGTAGACTTTTTGAATATTTTTTTTAGTATTTCTGAAAAATGTTCCAATTCGTATAAAAATTATAAGAAAAGTTTTAACCAGGGATGGTCACCATAATAAAAATCGTCAAAAGAAGTTAGATGTTTAAGATATCCGTTACGTCAGCTGCGATGGAAAATTTATAAATGTCTGATATATTTAATGAAATACCATAAATTGTAATGCATATTTATTATATGTGAAAACAATTTTCGCATTGAGAGAATTGGAAAGCGATTACGGTATCGAAATAGCTCGTGACAATCGATTCGTAATCGGATGGCTGTAAATAACAGCCGGGAGCCATAAATCCGCGCAAAAAAGAATTTGAAGAAGCGTGGAAGCATCAACGACCGCCAAAACTGCTTTTACGGGCCGTTTACCTCTGCGAGTCGGTATCATCGAACTCACGATGCCAGAAAATCAGTCGAACGCGAAAGCGCGGGGTGCCAGCGAGAGAGGCGGGTGAGAGCGAGCGAAAGAGAGAGAGACAGAGAGAAAGTGAGAGATAGGAGACAGAGGAAGAGGAGCGGAGGACAGAGGACGGGTGGACGTTCAGACCGAACTCGATACCATTCGCAAGTCTATATTAAGACGGTGGTATGCCGTGAAAATAATCCTGGTTAGTCCCGCGCGACTCTCGGCGAGCGCAGGAGGCGGGTGGTGGCAAGACGGGGGTGGGACGGTGTGTGTGGGACGGGGCCGGGTCCCAGACACAAAGACAGTTCGTTTTGGCATAAGTCAAAACCTTTGGTATGCATGCACATGGCGCGAACAGACTCGCACTGTCCTCTGTGTTCCATAACTGCTCTCTCCCCTACGGTCACCCCCTCCTCCCCCCTGCCCCTATCGCCCCCGAATTCCCCCCGCTGTTCTTCATCGCATCGCGCTGTCTCACTTGAATGCACAACGCGACAGGCCGGTCCGCGGCGTCTATGCCGCGACAGCGGTTTATTTCCGAGTCAATTAGGCTTGTTTATTTGTAACCGAGGAGATCCTCCCGAGTAATTACGCCGCCGTTAACTGTTAACGCCGCATCTTTCGCCGGACAGGTGGCCCGCCCGACTGATGAACCGATCATACCGTGAGTGACGCGCGTCGCTCGAAATTGCACCGCAGAAACATACACCAGCTGCCTCCGTACGAAGACGTGGCTGGGCGCTGACACTCAAAGGCACTCTCGGGAAGCGTTAGAACCAGCCATTGGGCGTCTACCGTAAATGACAATGGTCATAAGTTACGTTTCTCTATGCGTGATTTATAGATATTACATATCGCGTGTACAGTCGACGTTTATAAAACCGTGTTTGTTGCTATCAGTAAAAATTCGAGAATTGATGGTCTGCGCGAAAAGAAGTTCTCATCGTGTATCGCGCGAAAGCGTCCCAACAAAGTGGTTTGGCTAATAAACCACGTTGCTAAAATGTAATCTAAGTGTCTGAAAATTGTGCGCGAGGTAGCAGTGAGAAGCTGCAAGGCGGCAGCTTCTCGAGACGCCGCGATATATCGCCGAGAAAAGTGTGGAAAAAATTTAATTGTTGACTGAGAGCGTTAACAAATCACTTTGACGGGGAAATCATTGTCTCTTATCTCTTCGCGAACGACCCCATTCACCTCGTTTCGCGTTTAGCCCATCATTGCGAGGAATAAATACCGCGGGAATAAAGCACGCGGCAACGAGGCCAGAGTCTCTCGCTGGCTCGCGCGAGAAACAAAAAGGCGCGGTGCCGGGGTTACTTCATCGAAACAATAAATACGAGCTTCCCGCCCACGCGGGGCGCATTATTTCTCTCGTAAATGCGCTTTAAATCACGCCGCCCGCGTCCGTAATTCCCGAAAACGCGGACGTGCCCGTCACCCACTGTCTCAAAGACGGTCCTGCGAAAGATCGGCGGCCGTGAATCTCTTCGACGAATCGAGGACGTTGCGCGAATAATCGGCGTTGTTTCCTTCTGACGTCGCGCGTCCTCTTCGGAGGGAGAGAGTAAAAAATAGCGTAGAGGAAGAGGCGGTATTATGGCCGCCCATTTACATTTTGTACAATAACTTTGTTAATACTCCGTAGATACACTGGGTCTGTTTTGACCCAGATAGAATTTTCTCTTGAATTTTAATTTTTATTAAGTAATGGTTTTAACATTTGACTTAAACAACTATTTAGTAATGTAGAATAGGTATTGAAAAGTAATCTTGAATTTTTTTTCAATTTTTTTAAAACCTAGAATAGCACAAAAGTTGAGTTGGACGAAAAAGATGCCTACAAAGGGTTAATGGTCAATATTTTGAATTGAAAACTTAACGATTATATTCATCAAACTGTTCTTCAATAGATTCTGGAAATTCAATAGATTCTTCCAAAGTTGACATATTTATGACATTAAATATTATTTTATATATAAAAATGTAGCGATACTGCGTAATGGGTCGATGAAGAACAGGGATAATATAGCCCACAACAAGAATAGATTTAAAAAATTGGTTTTAATTAAAAAACATAGTGTTTTGTTATAAAATTGTATATTTATTCAAAATAAAGAGAAAATATTGTAAAATATGTGCAAATGAACATATGTACACATAAATTTTCCGCATGTAGTAAAATCTATGTTAATTGATAAAATATTCAAAATATATGTATATAAAGCTTGCCAACATTTTTTGGCTTCACTATCTTTCCGTTGGTCATTTTAAGTCTGGTTTATGAAACTTAAAATTGTTTGGAAAGACAATGGAATTAAACTTTGCTGCATATACTTTTTGGTAATCCAAACTTGGCTAATTGTTCTAATTTTTTTTTTTTAACAGTCTTAACATACATGTTTTAGAAAAGTTATTTAGAGTTAATGTTATATTTAAATTGTTTATTTTAAAAAGTATTTTTGGTTTAGGATAAAATACTTTTGTATTCTATGTCTAATCAAATACTTGGTTAAGTATATGATCTAATATTTGTTTTGGAACAATTTTATTTTAAAAAATATTTTTGATTTAAAAAAACTAATACACGACACTTTTTTTTATATACTTAGCGTAAATATTTTTCTTTTTTAAAAAAAGATTTCTGTTAGGTTAGACTGCAGTACTGAAAATTTGTAAGACAGGTAATGTAAACTATAAGTTAGCAATAAAGCTACAATAACTTATTGAATAGTTATATATTTCGATATGAAAATTTTGAAAAGGAAGCTGAGACGTCAGAGCACTAAGGATTCACATTAACAAAATCCCATGTTATTGTTTAATTTTGTATAACTTGAAATGTATATAACCGAATAAAAAATTAAATAACAAAAAGATATTCGAGTGGTAACATGCTTACGTTTAAAAAGAATAAAGAAGTATATGTGTAATTAAATGTAGTTAAAATGTACTTTACAAAAGTTTCAAGTGAAAATGCTCGAAAGTAAAAATATCTTAAACGTAGAATTCTTTTGTGCCAATTAAAAGCCAAACACAAGGTCTTCGCGTTTAAATCCTTATATTCTTCATGAAAATTACATAAACTACATAAACTTTATAAACGTTTTGGATTTAAAAATATCTTATAACAAATGTCGGCTATTGTATATTGGCCTATTAGTGCATTTATATAATGGCAAACTATTAAACAAATGATTCCAAGTAATTACTAGAATTCATCACCTAATAACTGAGATATTACGAGTGACCATAATACCTACATGGCCAAAATATCTTTTCCTCTACTAAAAACTTTTGGCAAAGACGACGTTGTCCGTTGACATTGCCGATTTGCGAATCAGAGAGGCAATCTCGCGAGAATACTCCTTTTGCGAAAAGGAACTCGTACGAACCTTGGCAAATGGAGAGCACGAACACACTCTCTCTCTCTCTCTCTCTCTCTCTCGACTTCGGCCGAAAAATCGTACCGTGAAATCTATCCAGCTGGTGCTGAGCGCGACCGCATCAATCCTCGTGTTAAGAATCAAAGGGAGGTAGGCATTAATTGGATCATATTCCAGCATCGACCGAGCGAGACACGCCTCGAGATTATCGCCGTCTTGGCGGAGATCCTGAAGAAGCGAAAAACCACGCGCGCCGGTGACTTACGCGGCTATTCCTGGAGAAACGGTGCAGCCCGCGCGATGCGGCTCTTTTACTTCTTCGTTCTTTTCTATTTCCTTGTGTCTCGCGATTCGCTTCTCCGTCTGCCCGTCTCTATCTCTTTCTTTCACACTGTCTCTTCCCTCGTCGCGCCTACCCCTGCTTTCTGCACCGCGGAAAGACGGATCGGTTCTCTAAATAAAATGACTCGGTTATTCATCGGCGCATTTGTACGCGTCAAGGTCGGCATCGCATTTCTTTTCGGCAGGCATCCGCGAATCTCTTTGTGCGAGCGAAATTTTGGTTGGTCCTCGGGATCTCGGAAAGCGGCGCGCCTCGGTTAATTGGTCGCCGGAAACTCGGACAACGCGGTCCATTTTCTTTTTGCATTTCCACGCACGGATCATCGTTCATTCCGTCACGCTCGCGGACGCCGGAATTCGCGGTGTTTACGAAGTAATGTCGAAGCCGTCGCGCCGCCGGCGACGCCGAAAATTGCGATGCGTGGACCTCTTGTTTGTCTGCTTGTTTGTTTAGTCATAATTGTTATACAGTCAAAATATAGAAGCGAGAAAAGGAGACGAGAGGATAGAGAGACGAGAGTTGGAAAACGCAATAGTAATATACGGAAAGAATGGTTTTGCTGATTCATCTAAAATTTTAGCTAGATACACAGAACTGAAAATCATTTCGTTGGATCATCAAAATAATTATTGTATAGAACGCTCAAGCATGATGAGCAATGTTTTAAAAGAGTTTTGACATTCTAGCAACCAGCTTGAGCATCCAGCATTTTCATGCGCTAACAAAATTATTATTTTTAAATTTGTACTTTAGCTAAATTTTTTAAGTACTTTAGCAAAATCATATTTTCCGTGCAGGAAAAGGTGGTGTACTTTCGTCCAATTCTCACATTTTTCACATTGTGCAAGTTTTATTTTAATGTTTAAAAATGCAAAACAATTCTAAAATATTGTTTTAAGTATTGAAATTAATATATATATTTTTGTAAATAAATTACTTTTTAATTATGTAATTTTACTTTAATTACTTACTTATTTTTAATTACTTTGATTTTAAATTATTTTTTATAAACTTTTTTAACATTATTACAGAAATTGAATTCTGTCAAACTTATAATACCCATGATTGATCTCTGATCAATATGCATAAAGAGAAGTTAAAATTTTCATATTTTTATGTTTATATATTTTTAACATCTTTTTACATTATATAAAGTTTCATATAAAATTTATGAAAATTAACTAACTATAATAATATAAAGATTATAAAACAATTCCGTCTTAGAAATTCAATCTTAACAAAAATAAATTGTTTTATATCTTCTTCGAAATTTCACTTTGACCTGACTTTCACTTTATCTTTTCTTTTCTTTTTTCAAGGTACAATATCTATTATTAGTAAAAAATACGTTTGTTTATTTGCTGTTTGTTATTAATTTCATAAATAATTTGTAAAAAATATATATATATATAATATTCTTATGAAAAATTACACTAGTTAAAAAAAATACTTTTTTTAATTATTTTGAATCAGACAAGGTGTTTCTTATAAAATATAGATTTTTGGACATTGAAAACTGCAAGCCAATTTTTATCATCACTTCAGGTTTCCGAAATAATATGCAAAAAATGGCTTTTTGCGATATTTGAAAGTTTTTTGTAAAAAAAGATTAATTTATCTTGAAATTTTGATCAGAAGTCATGAATGTATTAAAGTTTCCAAATAAGGTTAATCTTTTTTTTACAAAAGATCTTAAATATCGAAAAAAGCCATTTTTTACACGTTAAATTATTATTTTGGAAACCTGACGTGTTGGTAAAATTTAGTTTGTTTTCATCATCCAAAAATCTATAAGAAACACTTTATTTGATTTAAAATAATTTTTGGCTATAAATTAGTGTTTAATACGTAAAGTAATTTTAAAAGTATAAGTTAAAAATATATAAATAAAAACATATATGTTATCAATTAATAATTTTGCATAGCGGCATAATTCGTTTTATTATTAAAATTGTAGGCTATAAAGCACAACAGTCAATCTGCAAACTGTATATCTTTACTTTTACAAATATTTAATAAATACTTTCACAGGATAACAGGATCGAGAGTACAACTATCAAAATAACACTACTTCTCGCTACACTTGATTATATTATGCAATATTAGAAGGACGGATAAATTATCAATGATAGCCGCAGCAAATATATCAGTACGTCAAATATTTTTTGTTATTTATAATTTATATTACGCAATTATACAATATACGTGAAGGTGTGTTAATTTCGATTCGTGACAGTTTGTTTCCGTTCTCTTGCGAAATAACATTCGATATATTTTATACCGCACGCGCGATCGTCCGCGTAGGTAGGTCGTTAAAGACCAAACGAGACAACGGAGCATTGCCGTTCCCACCAGATAGAAATCGTCACTTTCGAATTTGCCACTATACGGGATTGCCACTGGAGAATCTGCGGAGTAATTGCCCGGTGGGTTTCACAGTGGTCGTAAACGTCCGAATAGATCAGACCTTCCTAGGTACCCGGTGTGTGCGTTAACTGGTCTTCTCGAGCGCAAGCGTCACTCGCGAAACTCCCGTAGGAAGTGAACTATTAACGCAACGATTATGATAGATGTAACTACCCGCGCTTAAAAGAATGCCAATAAAATCAAGCGCAATGAGATATAACCGTCGCGCTTTCAATTAGACAGGCGGAGTCTTATCCTGATGGCAAACCCGTGCGAAAAGGTCTCTTTTATCACAAGTATAAATGGTGATGGAGTGGAATTAGATAATTAGGACGACCTAATCTCAAAGCTCTGCTGGCGTCATTGATTTAAATAGACTTAGCGTTGCTCACTTACACAGAAAAAACTACTAAATATCATAGTTACTACTCAGATGTAGAAAAGGCATTTATTCGCTACAATATCTTTGTGTTTGTCTAGTTCAGTGGAGAGACTATTTGCCACGTTTATTAGCTCTCCAACACGCAGTTCTCTTTCAGATCGTTTGAGACATTGTTTTTAAAAGGTAATAATAAATGCACCAAATTAAATAACTTCTAATATACATGTTATAATATATAATTTCTAATGTAATAAAGAATATTGGTCTGTTACGAGCAATTACTAGGTCGTATTTAAATAAAAGAAAAGAACTTTTTCGAGAGATTGTATTACAATACGTTTCGACTATACAAAGTCTTCTTCAGTTGTACAGTGTTATTAAAATCTATGAGGCTAAGTGATCCAACACCAATTACTATTGTTAAACTACATTCTTAAGAAGTTTGCGTCACATTTCAACATGCGTTGGTTCACAGTTTTTTCTTTCTTACTATACTTTTCCTCATGCGATTACTCATAGATTTTAATAACACCGAAGAAAACTACAACTGAAGAAAACTTATTGTTAGTATAGTCGAAACGTATTGTGATATATTCTCTCGGAGAAGTTCTTTTCTTTTATTTAAATACGACCCAATAATAATTACTCGTAACAGACCGATATTCTTTATTATATTGCATTGCAAACAACGAGCGAAATATTTATTGCTCTATATAGTTTCTAAGTTTAATTTTGAAATTAAAACGCAATCAAAACTAATGTTCCCGTGAGAAAAATAAAAAAATATATAAAAAGATTAATAACGTTAGATAATTTTAAATAAAATTGGAAAGAAGTATTTTGTATTTGAAAAAATATTTACCAAATATTATTGTTATGTATCTTATATTTAAATACATATTTTGAAAGTATTTTGTATTTAAATACAATTTTTAATGTATTTGGCCACTTCTGAGTGTTATGTCTGTTTATGATTATCAAATTCCTTCAAGAAGATATATTGTATACTCTTGCTTATATGAGATGAGAATATGATTGTTGATTCGATATTAATTTTCTTCTTGTGTATTCGAGACATGATATCAGGTATTATATACAGAAAAAAATTAATATCAAATCAACAATTCATTGTTTCATATATAAGCAAGAATATAAAATCTTCTTAGAAGAATTTATAATCTTAAACAGACATAATTTGCTTACATAAAGAAAATTTTTCTCTTCACGTAAGCAAATTATGTCTGATTAAGATTATCAAATTCTTCCAAGAAGATTTTAACTTCTTGCTTATATATGAAACAATGAATTGTTGATTTGATACTCATTTTTTCTGTGTAATACAGTATATGTAACAGTATACATATTCGCATACATATACAATACCATATTTCCCAGATATATTTACATTACTTTATAGGATTGCATATCGTCGATTAGCGCCGAGCGGTTGATACGTTTCATCATTCGGACAGATGAATCGATCGTGTCCTCCTCCGCGTAGATCTCGGGGTAAGACTCTGTCTAAGAATATCATCATATCGCGTGATTCTCGATGCTCGTCGTCGGGCTCGTCGCGTCCGTTGCAAGTCGACGGCGTCGTCGCCGTCTCAACCGTAACCGAGCTATGCGTCTTCGGCGATAAATAAGCGCTTTCGCATAAACGGGGCGTCCCGCGAGGGGATATAGGGACAGTTACGACGACACACTTAGTACCGCGAATAAAGCAGCCCCGCGTCGTTGCACATTGCACATCCCGCTGCGCTTCGCATCGGCGCTGTCGATTCGCGTGCCAGGGGCGGCTCTATCGTTCTCTACACCCACGTACGAACGTATCGACGACCGAAGGTCCGCCTACTCTCGCAATTGGGTATTGATCGGTCGTCTGTGGCACCTGTGCCGGGACGAGGCGATGCACGCGTTCACCGATCGACACGATTTGGACACCGCAGATGACTTAAATATAGCGAACTGATCCCCCGCGGCTTGGGCTTCTCGCTTGTTTTGTCGCTGGCATACGTTCAACGTGATGATAAAAGTCGCTTTGGCCGGGTTCAGTTTGCTATGTTGGATTAATCGGCTTTGTAGACGCAATATGTAAATATTCGCTTGTGCAGCTAGAATCCATCTCAAACTGTCACACCATTTGATTATGCAATTTTGTTGCGACGCTCGTTCCGTTACGTAAGTATGTAATAATTTCTATATTTCGAAAAATACAAATAAGTGCGTATATAAGTATATTATTATGTATTTATAAGTATATCAGGAAGTTTAGAATACACTTTATGCAACTTAAATTCCTGATTACTTTTTACTGGAGATAAATTAATGATAAATGTGTTTCGATCTATTCAGTTGGTGAAGATTGAACAATCGATTAAAAATTCAGAATTGACATACTTACATATGTAAGTCGGTGATTGTATAATGTTGCTGGTAAATCGATCGAAAAATAAATAGTCGATTTTCTTGGCTGTAATCCCAGCGCTTTGTGTTGTTCGAATACTGCAAACATAGTAGAGTGAGATAGAGATTCGAGAAATCCTTCGAGCGTAGCTGCTGACTTGGAACATATTAGGTGATTGATAGCATAATTAATTTATATGCAGAGCCACGTTTATAAAATTTACACCTAAGGGCTTGGGATTGTCCCCGTTTAGATCTTTTTTCTCCACAATGAATAAACAGTTAATAATATAATTGATATTTTTAATATCTAGAGAAGAAAGGGCTATTATAGCTATTGTGGACATTACGGCTATCCGTATTATCTCCATTGTTATAGATGACGAATTCTAGCGATTGCTTATGGAATTATTTGTTTAGTAGCCCACTATTTTTTAGTGGAGCTAATTTACCAATACACAATAGTTGACAATTGTTACAAGAAATTTTTACTTTTGAGCGCGCATTTAGAAACTTTTTCAAGGTACATTTTAGGTGCACTTAATTACACATATTTCCTCATTGTTTTTAAATTTGAGCGTACTATCACATGAATATATGTACACACGAATGGTGACGAATGTATATATTCTTTATTATTTAACTTTTTATTCGACTGTACACATTTTGAGTTATGCAAAGTTAAAACAATAACATAGGATTTTGTTAATACAGCTTTTTAAACGAAATTTTCATATCAAAATATTTCTTCCATAAATCGATAGTCATTTTAGAGGGCTGCGTTTAAAAATATTAGATATCATTTTATCTTTGTTGTATAATATTAAACAAGGATAAAATAATATCTCTAATGATATCTCTAATGTTTCTGAATGCAGGAAAATTCTAAACGATGAAAAATTAAAAATATATAATTTTGTAATAAAATAAGATGTGTTTTTTTAAATTAAATCAATTTTAAAAATTTATTTTTGGGCTAGCCATATTATTATCACTTTTTCTCTTCCACCGCTTATGCAGTGCGTTACATTTTTATAAATCACGTCCTACATAATAAATATTTCATTACTTTGAGTCTAGAATCTGTTAAACAACACTTTGACGAAATATAATCGTTCAAGTTTTAATATAAGATATTGATTATTAACCCAAGGTTTATTTAATAAAATGAAAATAGATGCTATATTACTCCCTTCTCCTCTATTAAATTACTAAAATATATATATATAGGACACATAATTAAAAAATAAAACATTATTTTACATAAAATTCTCCTGGCGCGTTCGGTACCCTAGGACTTCAACCCCAAAAACTTATTAACGCGCTACTGGTTGTATGTGAATAATATATATTATTATGTAACATATTCTTAATAACAAACACAATTAGTAATAATATATTTTTAATATACAGTCCTACAATACAATTCATTATTAGTAACTGGAACGATCATTGTTCTATTAAATTTGAATTAATGCATGATTGTATTTTTCATTCTCTTTTAATAATTATATTTATTTTCAAATGACAATCGCTTTCTTGAATTCTTCAATGTTTCAATCAATCAAAATATCCCCTAAATCTCGAGTTGATGCAAATATGGAACGCATTTACTCTTCTGTGTCGCAACATATTAATGGAAAAATGTACAGCGCAGCTGGTAATATATTTCAACAACTTGCACACGGAATCAAAGGATCACCCTCGTTGCGGTCCCACCACCTTCTGGGTGGCAACATTCGCCGGATGACGGACATGTCGTTACGGAAGACATGACATTAAGACCGTTCTGAGCGGCGCGGCGGCGGTGGCGGCGCAACATGTAGAAACCTTCTTGTCGATCTCCCTTGTCTCTCCTAGCTTTCTTTACCTCCGTACACATCGTTCCCCGTCTAGCGACGGACACGGTGAACGCCGTAGACATAATATTGGTAACAACGGGGTCGGGCAAATAAAGCGCGTCTCGAAACGCATGGCCGATACACCGTCCGTGAGAGCTTAACTTAAAGCGTTGTGTTTTCGGTACGTAGACTCGTGCATCCGAGATCGAAATACCGGCCAAGTTTATCGTGCCAACAACTGAATCGCATTGATGACGATGCGAGAAGGATGAAGGGCGAGGCGAGTCGCGGAGAAAACGCAAGACAGAGCGTAAGGGCATTCAAAAAAATTCGGTGGAACTTTCGGATATAAAGTGAATAAAGTGAGAACTTTCATTGAGATTTGCTTCGCCCAGTCTCCATATAAATTAGAGATACGTGATTTTTTTTCAAAAGAATTGATTTTTTTTATCGATTTAGATCAGAGATTTAAAAATTGGTTCGCCAAAAAGTTGACTATTTAAAAAATCGATCAAAGATTGATCTTTTTATTAAATTTTACAAAATATTACATATTATTTAGAAAAATACATAACTTTTAATAATTACAAAATACATTTTGTTTAAATAAAAACGTCAATAAATATTGTTTGTTAAAATATATGTTTATTTTTATAAACATTCATATACATATAATAATTTTATAAATCCTTCCTTTTCGTTTTACACAGTCTTCAAATACATTGTTTATTACAATGGCAGCATTATATCTATAGGAAAGTCGCTAATACTGGCGTAGCCTTATTAAAGTGACACTCCTTTATTTATCAGAAATAAAACATTGCGTTGTATTAATATTGATAAAAACATGATCTCTTTAGATAATTAAAGACATAAAAATACATAATTCATGCATTCATAGCTATTTTCTATATAAAATCTGTTAAAAACGAATTTCTAAAAAGCGAAAATAAAAGCACGATTTTTTCATAGATGTCTCATGAGATATCTCATGTAAAAATTGTTATATTTGTTACAAATGCAAATATCTGGGCAATATCACGTTTAAATTATTTAGAACAATTAATCGTAAGATATGAAAGAATAAATATAATAAAATAAATAATCCATTAATTTTTTAATTCTTCCCGGTATTAAATGACTGATCGAATCAATATCGAAATTAATAAATTTACTTTGATTCAATATTAATTCAATGTCGAATCGACGATTATTTTCGATCGATTCCCCTTCTCTTTATCTCATCCGACTCTTGTATTAAGATTTGTTCTTTCTCTAGTCTCTAGAACTGAACTTCTTGTACGATTTATCTTTTTTTTTCCTTTATAATATAAAAAAAAGATAAACCGTGCAAGGAGTCCAATTAAAAGGAACAGGCTTAATGACTCGTCAAATTGATTTCAAATTGATGTTGAATCGATTAATCATTTCAACAATGGATTAAAAATATCATATTAATATCATTTCGATCTCGAATCGAGATTTTAAGTATAATCGAATGTACATACAGTTACAATAGTAAAATTGAACAAAACAATCAAAAAAGTGGTTATCTATCATTCATATCAAATTGTTTAAGACCATTCGAAAATAAATCGAAATTCAAACAAACGTCGAATCTTTTTACTCTTGCCAGGACTATCAAGTTAATTTCAACATCCAAAGACATCGTTTTGACATCGTTTCGATACTAGCTTTCTCATTGGGATATGCATACATATATTGTATACTGCCTTGTTTTGGTGTAAAATGTCGTCATATTAAGTTATCAAATTCCCATGATCCTTTTTGATGTTTTGCGGTTTGCGAATGAGCACCTGCTTGTTGACTATCAGTTATAATACTTGATCTCTGAAAATATAATTATTGTCATATCAATATTTATATTAACGCTCATTATAAATACATATATAAATATTAAAATATTTATAATATTTACGTTTAACATGATAATTGAGGAAATGGTGTCTTAAGATTTTATAAATTCGACAAATATAATAAAATTGCAATCGCAAAGAATGCATTTTATTTCGAAATTTACTATGTCGAATACGAAATATTCTGATAATTTGAAATTTGTAATTATCCTTTATAATTATTTATTAATTTGTTTATTTATTTGTGCAGTTATTTTTAAATGTTTATGTGCTAGGTGCTTCTCTAATCTCCTTACGTATTGATAATAATAGCACGCATCACAAATTTTGCATTTTATAAAGGATGGCGGTTCTTCGTCCGGTGTGGATTATTATCATACAATTAAGAAGATTTATTTTATACATTTTCCACTTTTCTAAATTGTTAATTATTTCATAAACTCTAAGTGTGCTTTTACTCTTGCTGACTATCGACTACTGTAAAGTCCACGATAAAGTTTATTACAATTGCACCCTTTTTAGTTTTACTTATTTTGTAACAATATCGCTACACTCAATTTTATCACGGCGCGATATCGTCATTTCCATACAGTGTTACAGAACGCGCATTACTAAACGTGTTACATTACCTGAGCCATGGAGAAAGATATTCGGTCGAAAAGAGGCATGTTTATCTTTACTAAAGCGTAGATATTGATATAACAGATCGAATATGTCTATCGGTCAAATCGTATCGTTATACTTTTAATTATTCCATCATCGCATTGCAATAAATAATTTAGATTGAAATAAATGCTTTCCAAATCATGATATATTAAAAGATGGTTCAATAACTGAGATTTGTTTAAATTTAATTAAAATTTCGTTTGCTGCAAAAACCTTCCAATAGTAGCTTTAAGGATAATAAAAATTTAAATAAAGTTTAAAATATTAAAGAATGTTTTATTGATATTGAAATGCCAAAGACGTAAATGACAAAGACCTAATGAAGTTACATTTTCGAAGAAAAATACGGATATACAGCAATTATTTTCATCGAATGACATTGTATAAAAAAAAGATGTTAATACTTATTTTAATAAAGTAACAGATAATTTAAAGATTATAACACTTAAATAATAAAATGTAATAAAAAATTTAATTAGTAATTTATAAGACAATAATTAATTAATGAAATAAGAAATGGTAACATACAATTAATATATTATATATTTGTAAAAAGATCAATATAATTTGTGGGATCACATTACATTGAGTAATAACGCAAAACAAGTAATTACTCGTTAAAAGCGTCTGTTTATACATTTTGCTCTATTTAAAAGACTACAGTCGTATTTATTCCTCCTACTAACACTTGATGCATCGATGCTTTGAAATGGAATCTATGTTTCTGTTGGAATGCCTGTTGTCTCTTACAATTAAACCTACACATACATGTAGAATGATTAAGAAAGGAATGCAATAATATATGTAATATTATATTATCGTACGTTAGTCACTCACATTTATTATTTGATTATTAAATGGTAACTTAATTGGATTTTTATTAACCGTATAGCTGAAATATCGAACGTCAACTTGTAAGTACTATTAAAATTCAAAAATACTTCTCTAACATAATGAATGTGGTACATTTCGATAATGATTTAGATCGTTAACATTGAAATAACTGACAAATAATAATAAATTGAAATTGTTTGATTTGGATATTGAAAAAACTAAAAAAGTATTTTTTAACTCGAATAATATTTGTACATAATGTATATTAAATATCTAATATACTTATATAAATTAATAATTTTATATAAATTAATATCTGTAAAAATTCTTTGTAATCTTTATGATAAATAAATATTATATGTCTGATTCTTCACATGTTGACTTTACATCCAAATACGTGAGTGACTAAAAAATGATGTATAATTAATATTCAAAATACTTTTTTTACCAATTTTATTGTTTTTCATCTTCAGCTACTTGAGAACTTGTACCAGCATGTTGATCACCGACATTTTCACTATCGTTATTATTGGTATTAACTGTTGATAGTTAAATCATTATATCTATCTTATTTGTTTATGTACGCGTATATAAATTCTTGAATGTTTATTTACCTATATAATGATCGATCACGTGGCATTTTAAACTATTTAGTCCTTCAAATATACTGATTATTTTAGAGCAATTCTTAACAATGCATCTTGCGTTCTTAGAAAAAATTGTGCTAAATTTGAAAAATTCTGAAAAATCGGGCCAGATATCTTCTAACTCGTCCTGTAATTCTTTTATCATTTTTAGATGGTCATGAATCAGATGGATTTCTAAATCAAATAATTGGTTGACATTGCAATATTGATCACACATAGTGCATTGTGCCATCTTTCCTTTTGGTGTGAAATATTGCCATGTAAAATTATCAAATTCCCATGATCCTCTTTGACGTCTTATGATTTGTAAATGTTCATTAGATTGTTGATCATCAGTTGTAATACTTTCGCTGTCCTCTGAAAATAAACAATATTGTCGGATTGTTATTTTAAATTTCTTTGTACATATTATAAGTCCTTGGATAGTTACAATTATAATATATTTACGTTTTATATAACAAGTAAGATAATGATGATTTAAGACATCTATATATTCGACAAATATACGAATATTGCAATTGCAATTAATGCATGTTATTTGGAAATTTACTTCGTCGAATATGAAATATTCTGATAAATGGAAATGTTTAATATGTTGTTTTATTTGTGTAGTTATTTCTGTATGGTTTAATGCCAGGTGCCTCTCTAAATATTTTACATTTCGACTGTAATAGCGTGCATGACAAATTACGCATCTCTTAAAAAATTCCAATTCTTCGTCCTCTGTGAAATATTGCCAGACAAAAAGTTCTAGTCCGTATGATTGTCCATATTGTATATACATTTTTCAATCATTAACTATTTTGTATAGACACTAAATGAACTTGCTGATTATCGACTATTGTCCACGTTAAAGTTTATTACAATTGCACATGTTTTAGTCTTACTTAATTTATGATACACTTAATTATATCACAGTACGATGTCATCACTTCCATACAGTATTACAGATCACGTATTACTAAATGTGTCACACTACCTCAGCCGTGAAGGAATATTCGCCAAGGTCGAAAAGAGACAGTCTGTCTTTACTAGAACTAGTAAATATTGACAAATCAAATCTGTCTTCCAATTATTCGATCATTGCATTACAGTGAAAGATTTAGATTAAAACAAATGCTTTCTAAATCATGACGCTACTAAAAGATTACTTTTAATTTAATTAAAATTGTGTTTATCACATAAGTCTCATAGTAGTTGCTTTACGAATAACAGAAATTTAAGTAAATTTTAAAATATTGTAGAAAATTTTGTTAATATTGTAATGACGAGTAAATGAAAAGTAATTAATAAAATTACATGTTTGAAGAAAAATTAGAAAAAAATATTCAACAATTATTACAAGGGTACGTTTCGTAAAAAAAGATATTGAAACTTATTTTAATATATTAACTGGTATTTTTAAAATTATAACTTTTAAATAATAGAGAAATCTCGCCAAACTGCACATTCTACTGATTTATATTGATTAATACCAATAGAAATATAATCTGATTAATGATTAAAGAAATAAAAACCTTTAGTTTATACATTTATAGTTTTCCTCTATATAAAATTTCCTAAAAACAAATTCTTGAAAAGCAAAAATAAAATTTACGATTTTCTTATAAAAATTGCATAATTTAAACAAGAGTGAGTATATTATTAATAATATTATATAATTTTACATGTTTGTAGTTTTCTAGAACTATTTTGTTTAAGTATATTTTTTCTCTTTCATATTTTCCTCGTAGGACAATTTGGAACATAAAATCGCTGTGCATAAAGCGGTGCACTTCTCTGTGAGAACAGAAAATAACTACGAAATCTTCAACAACATTGTTGACAGATGTTTATGAATTTTTTCATATTTTCTTTAATATCTTAAGGTAGAAAAAAATAGCTTCAGACACGAGAGATCTACAGGTGCCAAAAAGAAGTATAAAGTGGAAAGTTTCAATTCCTTTTAAATTTATATTTTTTATAATTTAATACACAAAAATATATTTTATTATAGTTTATCAATTTATTTTATAGTTAACTCCTTTCTTACGGGGCCTGACTTATACTACCACTGCCTACCATGCTTATATATATTTTTTTAAATAAAGTAACAGGTAATTTAAATATTATAACATTTAAATAATATTTATTAAATCTACGCATTATTACCGTTATATATATTCTTATAATCTCACTGAATTTATCACTTAGTTTTAATTTATATAGATAAAGTAACTAACTTGAGAAAAATAAAATATAAACGAAGAAACATCATTTTTACAATAATTGAATAGAAGTTACAAAGAAAAAATAATTTATTAACTAATTTTACCAAATTTCAGTAAACTTCATTTACGGAACAACTAAACTCAGCATTTTAATGAAACTTGGCATAAATCGTTTTGAGTACTTAAAGAACTTATAAAAAAAAAGATGAAAATTTTCTCATGGTATCTTCAATATTTTTCTCTTTGTCATCTATTGTAATGTCATACGTTTATAGACAACATATAATCCCAAATAAGACGTCTTACAAGAATATCTGTAATACGTTTAAACGTTAAAAAGTTTTTTACATCGATCTTGGATTTTATATTGTCTTTATTTCTATTAGAACGCAGGTAAAAACATATTACTTTTTATTAAAATAACTTTTGATCCAGGTAGAATGTCATCGCTAAATGTTTTTATTTTTTTCAAATACACTATAGAACAATCTGATTTTTTCACAATTTTTTCATTATTTTAAAAATAGGTATAATACATCCTCAATTCGTTTAATGGATTTAAAATGAATTATGAACATCTAGAGCAAACGTTTTATCACGATAATGGGAAGTATTTCAGGGATAAGAAAATATACAGCCAGCTGGAATGAGGTAACGCGTTAGCTGAAAGAAACAGAAGAATCGTATCGCGAAGATAGATGTAGCGTATCAGTCATATTAAATATTTTCATGTTAGCATACATGTTGCGTCATTTATTTTCTTTTAAATAGATACAAGTAAAGGTGCCGAGTATCGTGCCGTACTGCGAGGCAGTGACAGAAATCGAGGCTGCGAGCTAGTGTGGCCGCTGTTCTTCAGTTTGTTGTTTCAGCAGTCGGCTTCAGAGAGCGTAGCAAACATATCCGACAGCAGATGGAAGTAGCCCAGTTACATTCGCATTGTCGCAAGAGAACTGTATAAACAGCGAACTCGCGGCAAGAGTCCGTAGCGATGATATTCGCGTAAGCGCTAACTTTTTCTCGCGACAAAGGCGACCCCGAGGAAGGGTCTCTTAGCGTCTTTATCGAGCGTTACGTCGCTGCGTTTCCCTTCGCGAACGCGTATGACATGTAATGCAACGTTTGCGCATTCTAAAATATCATATTTCAAATAAATCGTAGCCAGTGTTTGCCGTTATATATAAAAAATTATCTAGATACTCATAAAAAATAGCTTTATCTTATCTTATCTAGATTATATTATAATGTACATACTTTATTTTTATCTTTATTTTAGATAAAAGAAGTGTTATCTTTTTCAAATTATCTAAGACAATGTGTACAATAACGAGAATGACGTGTTGTTCTTAGCCTCAATCTCCGAGTTAACATTTATCCTAACAAAAGAATTTTTGAAAATAATAAGAACAGAACTAGTTGCGTTCTGAAATTCATTGGCAGTACTGAAAATCTTCACAGTGTTTGAACTATCACGTAGTTTGAACTATAGATTTTTTCAGTAGTGACAGTATATCGGAATGCAGCCCAATAAAAATTGCTTCAAAACTATAAATTCGAAAACTTTCACAAGAAATTTTGTTAATTATTACATAATATGAGTTATATATTCCTTCTATTTTTTTTTATCTCATCTCTGATTTTTATTTGTGTGTGGATTTAAATCCAAAGGAGAATACTTTCATCAAATTAAATTATTTGAAGGAATTTGTTTTTCTAAGAAATAGAGATTTAAAAATAAAAATATGAACGTTTTACTTTCAAATCTTAAATTGTTTTACTCAGTAGCAATATTATCTAAAAATTTAAATAAAACCATGTGTATAATTTAATTTCATTTTTTATCTAGATTAGCGTACTTTTCGATTTTGGCGTGTAACTCAGATTGTCTTAAGGACGTGGGTCATATCTCAAAACATTATAAAAACTATAAAAATTTCATAAAATATTTCAGTATTACGTTTGAGTATCTGTGTAAAATTTGAGCACAATTTACATATTGGTTTAAAATCGCGTTTTACAGTTTTTTTATAAACTTGATGTGGAAGTAGCACTACCAATTGAATCTAAATTTTTACTTGTACTAATAAAACTCTAATACATATTCGTACAAAAATTTATTTAGATCCATTTATTCGTTTAAAAGTTATTTATTTAAAACTGCAGCAAAAGTGTAATAATTGTCGCTGCAAAAATCTTTATAAATCAAATTTTTCATTGGTTTCTTCTTTGTAGCTAATTTCAGAGCCAAAAATTGGGCATCGTATTCAAAATTTGTTGTTGATTAGGAAAAAAAAAAGAATAAACCTAGAGAAGTCTTCACTTTTTAAATTTCGATAACTTTCAGCTCGTATTGTGCAGTCAAAACTTCTTTAACAAGTACGTAGAGCGTAGAATCCAGATTCCAGGTACGATTCACTGCCGTGTCTCAAGCCGTTGCGTCTTACCGTTTCCTTCGTCAATGGCATCCGCAAACTCCAGGTATCGCCCCGATTAAACGCAATGAACTCGCCGTAAATTTGGCCGCGCATTTACCGGAGCGGAGGAGGCCGCGGCGAGGGTGCCGAAATCCGAAAGATCGATTAATCTCAACGGCATCTCGTTGCTTCGGGGAAAATCGTGGCATTTAAACGCATACGGCTCGGCCGATGCTGGGCGATTATGAATTCCGTCGCCGAGTCCCGCGGTCGCGTCGCAAGCAACGCGTTCTTGATGTTGCTAGATATTATTGGATCGAATGCATCACGTCAAACGACACGTGAAATAAGTTATAGGTTAGTAGCTGCATTGGCACTGCTCGTGACAGCCTATTCCTGGAATGCTTCAGCCTCTGTCGATAGCGAGAGATACGAACGTGTCGCGAGCGCGATTCACGCGTTCATCCTCGGATATCGCGAATCGCGACGCGCATCGCGCGAATGCACCGCGGAAGCAATTAATGCGCCCGCTTATTACGCCCGGCCGCGTGTCATACGTTAAATAACTCGTAACGAGCATCCGTATTTTATCTGAGTGCGACACAAAGGCGATACGTATAAAATGTAATGAATTGCATCACGCTACATCACGTTATAGATTCGTTTCTCTATAATACAAGGGCTTCCACGGCGATTACGATAAAACGCTTATATAATAACAAAGCAGCGTCACTCGCTTTGACCGCGAGCTTGTCTCGATACGGATGAGCCTCGGCGTGAATCTTGATAAGCCGAACGCTTCCGCGTTACTCGCCGATCCAGCGTGACGGGCAGGCGAGCCGTCTGATTTTTTTCGTCTCGATTGCCGCTCGCAGCCGTCACTAGATATTTGCATATTCGTACGGAACGTTTACCACGTTGCGGCAGATAGCGACGCTCGCGTCATCGGGGTTCTTAATTAAACGATTGACAAGCTAAGAACTGTGTGTCGGTCAGCCTAGCCCAAACAGACCTCGGCACAGACGCTATTTTCGATTTTTGGGACGCAGGAGAGACAAGACTCTCTCGCGGCGTGTGCACGATGCTACTCGTGCCCCTACCACGCTCGCGGTGGGCGTTACAGTGCATTAGTGATAAATTAGAGCAGATCGCACTCCTATCTTCGCATAGTCGTACCTTCCGGGTGCCGTTCGCCAACTGGTATAACCGATTTCGCCTCTTTCGAAGATTGTCCTCGATCCAAAGATAACATGACGCATCGCATTGTCGCGATGCTGATCTTTATCGATCGAAAGCGTATCATTTTAAGGACCTATGTGTCATCTCAAAACGTTACCAAAAATATAAAAATTTTATCGATTGCTTTATTATTACGTTTGAACATTTGTGTAAAATTTGATCACAATTCTCTTATTGGTTTAAAAATTGTTTAATTTTTTGTTTACTGTTGATTTTTATAGAAAAAAGGTGATAATATGACACTTATTTTCATTTTATTGCTTGACTTTGTTAATAATCAATATTTTATATTGAAACTTGAACAATTATATTCGTCAAAGTGTTGTTTAGTGGATACTAGATTCAAAGTAATGAAATATTTATTACTTAGAAGGTGATTTATAAAAATGTGACGCAGTGCATAAGGTGGAAAAGATAAAGTGATGGTAACCTAAAAATAAATTAAAAAAATTAGTTTAATTAAAAAGACATAGTATTTTGTTACAAAATTATATATTTCTAATTTTCTATCATTTAGAATTTCCCTGTATTCAGAAACATTAGAGATATCATTTTATTCTTCTTTAGCATTAAATAACATAAAATGGTATCTCTAATGTTTTATAACACAGTTCTCTAGAATAAAAACGGATTTATCGAAGAAGTATTTTGATATGAAAATTTTATATAGCTTAAAGCCATATTAACAAATTCCCATGTTATTGTTAATTTTACATAACTCGAAATGTGTAGAGCCGAATAAAATTTAAATAACAAAAATAACACTTGAATGTATATACATTCATGTGATAATACATTTAAAAACAATGAAGTATGTGTAATTAAATGCCAAAATGTACCTTGAAAAAGTCTCAAAGTCTTAAGAGTAAAAATGCTGTATTACAATTGTCAACTATATTGACATATTAGCGCCACTAAAAAAAACGACAGGTTACTAAACGAATAATTCCATAAGCAGTTAGAATTCGTTAAGCAGCCATAATGTCCAATAGTAGTCATAATACCCTCTTCTCCTTTATAAAATCGCGTTTTGTAGTACCTATTCGTATATTTGATGAGGGACTAGAAATATAAATTAAATCCAAATTTTGACATATAGTAATAAAACTCTAATAAATATTCGTGAAAAAATTTATTTAGAACCACTTACTCGTTTAAAAGTTATTTATTTAGAACTGCAGTAAAATAGTAATTTTCGCTGCAAAAACCATTATAAATCAAATTTTTCGTTGTTTTATTCCAAAATTTTTTGTCGTTGATCAAAACAAGAAAAGAATAAACCTAAAAAGACTTCAATTTTTAAATTTCGATAACTTTTAGCTTGAATTTTATTTTCAAAATATCCTCAAACTCCGTTTCGGCGCGACCGATAGATAGCAAGGTGACTGAAGCGCAGGCGGTTACATTAGTTATTTGCACGTCGGATGATTGAAAACATTTTACTTGAGGAAAATTCGAGATTCGCGATCAAACGTTTTTGCATCATTTAATCTTCGGCATCCCCGCGCGATCCACGCGCAGAATGAACGCGTTGAATGAAATTCTTTGTCTTCCATTCGTGCTCCACTTCGCCCGCGCGAGCGTTCCCTTACGCCATTGCGCATCTTCTCGCTGGAAATGACTGAAAATAAACGTCCTCCGCTTATATCGGGAGCATATATTATTCGGTTCTTTGCGAGAGACGCGGTCGTCGCCGCATGACTAATTGCAACAACAACAACAATGGATATATTTTACAACGGACGGGGTGGTCCACGGCACGAGCGGCTTGAAATACATTTATTGCCCCGCGAGACACAATCGAATCCTGTCGGATGAGAGGAGGACCTCACTCTCTGTTCTTCCTTATCTTTCACCGTAAATTAATCTCCCGCGTTTCACCCTCCGGGAGACGAGCTCACGACCCGCCACTTTCCCTCTGCCGTTCTGCTTACTAATATTCCTAAAACATTTTCCTGCCGCGCAGTTTTCTGCGTCGATACTATTAAGGCCCGCTTTAACGTTTGTATACAAAATATCTTGCGCTCTTTTCTGTTGCTCGCGTTCACATTGCTCTTGTTTCAATTATCGTCTTCTCAAACTACAATAAATCTTGCGAATATTACTGACAGTCTTGTACTTATATAGAGCAAAGGCAGGTAATATAGAATAGGATACTAAAACAGACTAATAGACTCATTTTTTAAAGAAAGCATTGTATTGAATCGCTAGAAGTTGTTGCAGTTGTTGCAAAATATGTTATAATAAACAACGAACTTTATACAAGAACGATTTGCTTCGATACAAGTACTCATTTACTTTCATTGCTGCTGGAGATAACACACACACACACACACACACACACACACAGCGCATTAACTCTGTTCCTATAAGCTTAAAGTAAATTCTTTAATGTTTATATTCCATAAACGCTTTTAATAATATTGCATGAACAATGTTATGCTGTTTAATCGCTATTCCAGCATCTTTATTTTTTACGAGAAGATTTTGTTTATCATATCAAGATGATAGATAATATGAAATATTTCAAGGGTAGAAAACATGAAATGTATGTCTTGCAATGTTTTATATATTTTTTAATAAAATATAATTGTATTTATAATATATGTAATATATGAACTATGTTTAATTGTATTTTGGTTAATTTACATAAATAAACAAATTTGCACTTTATTGATTACTTTTCCTGTAATCCGCATTCCATGTTAAACCCCAATTTTTAGACCTTATTTTTGACAATATTATACTTTTTTGTTAATATTGAAATTGGATTTAAATTTCGGAGACTTTTATTAATTGGACTAATATTATGACTAATATGTTTTTTAAGAGTTCTATTAAATTACTTTTTATTTCTACCTTTTTTTTATTTCTTTCTTGTATATTTTTATTTTTAATTTTATTTTTGTTGCTTTGTGTTTTTCGTATTCTATGCTGTATCACACTGGGTTTATAATTGATTATGGTTTTAGCGCTTAAGAGTATACGAGCCTAGAGCGCTCAGTAAATGACGCTATCTATCTATCTATATATCTATTTAAATTAGAAGTCTTAATATACATTCATATCGAAGTAATGTATTTATGTAAGAACACGCATTCAATTTTATATTTAAACTTTATATTTAAAACGATTGCTTTCTTAGGAAATTCCGTTTGTAACGCTTCTTCAGTAACTCTTGTATTATGTTGCATTATGATGTGTTCAGAACATTTCGCGCAGATCTGTACAAGTGTACGTCCTATTAATGATCGCTTCGTGTGCGCGTGTCAGGTAACGGCCGCGTAGTGTCTGCGTATGGTAGCATTGCGAAACGCGCGGATCCCGAGAGCCACGGTGCGCGAATAAATGCGGCGCGTTAGCATAAATCTCGAAATCCATTTGGAAGTGCGAGCCTATTAACGCACCACGGACAGACGACGAGCGCGAACGTCCCCGCGGTCAACGGCGGTGGCGGTGCGAGCTAATTAAACAAATGTTCTCCAGCAGATCAGCTCGCGAATCACGAGAACCTCCGTCCTTTGAACTTAATACCGCGAGAGGATCTACGCCTGTAAGCGCTCCCCCGGATGTAAGCGTTATGAAAAGTGACGCTGTTTTGCGGTGATTCTTTGCAATGAATAATTACGTATTAATTTAATAACGTTATTAGTAATTATTATTATTATGTTATGAATTAATTTATTTATTGAAGAATAATAACATATTTATAACGTTCATTTTTTATTGAGTACAGAATGAAGATTCAGTGCATCACAATCGATATCTACTTACTTAAATTTTGCAGTAAATTTAGTTTATTTTATACGGCAATAAAAAGACAAATTAATTTATCTATTATATTCTATGATGACACAATGATTCTAAAGTACATCATTATATAATATACTGTATTTAATTACACGTGACATAAATGTTTTACATATCATAATATCATAAAAATAATGTTATAATCTGAAAATAATCGTTTATATGTATGTTATCGCAGTATGATAAAAATTTAATCGTTACATGGTATAAATTTTATAATTGGGTTAATGTAAAAATATTTGATTTTATAAATAACAGTAAAATGTCTCTAATTTTCAATCAAGTAACTACTGTGTGATATTATAATAATATCAGTTTATTTAAGGTAACTTGTAATGCGATTTGCACTCAAAAAGGATTTTCTTTTATTTCTTGGATATAGATCGCTATTATTTTTATACACTTTCTTTAAGTTTTTACAGTTGTACAATAATCGTCCGTTTTGTCGCAGTTTTACATGTTAACTGTCGCGAAACGTGAAGCAATTTCGAGGTGTCCCGCGTTTCATATGCGCCGCGTTCGCAAATAACAAACTCGGTTGGGACAAAGACGCAACCGACTCGGCGGCATCTAGGGTCGCAATCAATGGGGGCTTTCTTGAGGCAGCCGTCTATCTCTAATGCCGAACATAATTTAGGCATTAAAATGCGAGAAGCGAGTAGCGGAGGTGCTCCAGCGGTGCGCAGGGGGCGTACAAGACAGTGACGCCACCCGATGCAATTATATTTTATGCCTCCCGCTATGTTTGCTTCCCTTTCTAGCCTCTCATTTCCCTCCTCGTTCCAACTTCCCGCCCTTGATTTTCATTCCTTCGAGCCCAAAACTCGTCTTTCCTTTCTCCCTCTCTGCACTCTCGCTCTCTCTTTCTCTTTCTCTCTGTCTCTGTCTCTCGACATCAGTGTAAGTATAGATTTATAACTACTTAAAGTTTCGCGATTTATTTCACGCTTATCGTCTGTCCGGATATGTTTACGGGGGTTTACTTATCACTTAGCAGATGCAAATGTGAGAGAGAAAGAGACGGTTAGCGGATGAAGAAGGAGGGACAGAGCGGGGGACCATCCCGAGTTTAAATTAAGCAGAAGCCCACTTGTCAAGCAATGCGTATCGATTTGCAATTATGATTGCGAGTGGTTATGAAATACGGATAGATTATGCAGGCTGTAGAGCAATTGATTTATATCGAGCAATATCGCTTAATACTAACTTAAATTTAGTAGGAATATATATAGTGCGTATACGTCCCCTCTTTTCAAACGCTCGCGGCGTTTAGAAACGATTTTAATGTTAATTTCCACGCTCCTTGCAATCGCATTTGTCAACAGTCATTCGGATTCTTGGAAAATAGTGCGCTGTTTACGCTGGAACGATAATTATATCCCCGCGAAAATTTCATCCGGCCGAACAGGCCTGGCAAATTCATCGAAAGAAGGTGCATGTCGCACGCATGAACGCCCAGCGTGTTCGCAGCAAGAAGATTTAGAATCCAATATGTGCGTATGTGAATGTAAACATTAATTATCTCAATGCAAGACAGTTACATATTAGCTTAGGAACTAAGTTGCTATTTTGGCAGCAACGGGTTAACGCGCACGAGCTAACTTTGTGTCTAGATTAAATTAACCGTAGAAGAAGAGAAACTATTTTAGGTTACGCTATGTATTTTCTACTAATTCGCTGATCATGGGGGCTACTGTGTGCTTACTTTATATTATTTTGTCTAACGAGGTGATGATATAAACCTGGCGATGCTTACCGAACACGAACGCGATTCATATTTGTGACATGTCGCAATTATTTTCAAGGAAACGTTAAAATTATCAAAATGCCGGTGTGATAAATCGTACACGTTAAATTATTAGTCGTGTGATTATTGCTGCATTACTAACGAGTATCACTCATCGTGCCAGATTCCTCAACTTGAGAAAGAGCACGCCGAGCATGCACGTTGACGTGCACCACCCTTGTATTTTTCACGTTTACGAGACGCAAGATCGCTTACTAGTTGCCGATTTTGCGCCCCGACAATTTCGACATCGATTGAATTCGTGATTTTGAATTGGAACTCCTCATTGGGCGATGGGTACTTTAAATAGAAGGAGGTCAGACGTAGCTACTTCTAGACTAACTACGGATGTCACTGAACCGACTGCGAATTAATCTTCTCCTTACTGACAGAGATTCTGATAAAACGACGCTATATTTAAACCGAAGCTATTGTACGCCTGTAATTGGCTTTAGACATCCTTCTATTTCAATAGAAAATGTAACACAATCTGTAATTGGATACGAATCATATGCTTTTACGGAATTAAGTGACTAAAGATTACTGTCGCAGAATCGTACTACGGATATACGGCAGTTTGGTGGATATTGTACGAGTATAAATCGTGAATTTCATAAATCGTTGTCAGACATGGCATCCTACAAAAAGGGGTTGTAAGATTCTTAAAATATTTCTCATTTTCTCTGTAACGCTGATCGCTTTCGCAGCACTGAGACCAGCGGCGGGGATATTAATTTTATTAGAGGATATTAATTTTACTCAAAATATTCTTAATCGTGAAATTATTTTCAGCAACGCGATCCGTCCGTTCGACTTGCATCGGTGTTAGAAAGATAATATTTCGTTCCAACTTTTGACGTCGGGACAGAGTCGGGGTATTTCAAACAGAGGTAGACGATACGAAATGACGAGAATTAGGAATGTGGAGCGGAGATCTACTTTTGGTTGGGGATGCGGAATCAGTACATCTTTCGACTGCCGCGTATCGCGGGCGCTGACGGGGCGCGGCGGGGACGGGCGGGGTGGTAGGAAAAGGCGGACGAGTAATAGCTACGGAATATTGCAATAATATGCAAAGTATATGAGGGATATATTAATTTCGTGAAAACGGTAGAAACGTAGATAGCTGCCGCCGCCTCGGCGCAGCAGCACGGTTTCTGCGGGCTCCCGTGCCCAAAAGAGGCGCTACACCGCCGAAGCCTGGGGGTGTCGGAGGGTAGGTGGTGGGCGAGACGAGGAACCGAGGATTTCACAGACAAATAAATACACGATATTTCACCGGATGGGAAATGAAAGTTTGCTTCGTACCTTGCTTACAAGCTAGACCGCGAAACTGAATTTTAATTCTGAAGAAGCAGCCAGCCTCGGTGTGCGATTATTCACCGCTACGTTCGAGCGACATGTTTCTCGCATTTTACTGCTGATATCTTCTTTTATCGACACGTTAATCTTCTGAGAACATTTTCTGTGATTTCCGTGACTGGGAATGAAATTAAATTTAAAAGTAATTTTCTATTTTCTACGGGTAAAAAGAGATAAAAGGACGAAAATAGAAAATAAAAAATAGAAGATCGTAATTATTTAGTTTATCAAATCAATTTGTGATAATTACTTTTAACAACGAAAGTTAAAAATGACGTAGCCACTAAAGAAAGGTAATAGAATTGATAATATGTGGATATTAAAATGCAATAAAATTCGGGCGAATTTTATTTAAGGAAGATAGATTTTTCTGCAGCTGTATCGGTAATACAAGTCAATCGTTATAAACTATTTTATAAATAAATCAATCTATCATATCTTATCACGCGCAGGAAAAATGCAAGAGATTACATGGATGCCTGATTACAGATTACATTACGAAAACTGAATTTTAAGTTTAAAGAGTATATACCCTGCGGCCACGATTACTTGTACTGCTTTTCCTGCTACCATCGTACGTGTTTTTAACTCGTTGGCGTGCTTTTTTGCTCGCGTGCATGTCGATGAACCAACAAGAACGCCTTCCTAAAATATAAGTTACGTAAGACGAGGGTAGACGTTTATATATTTTGCATAAAAACAGGCATTTTATACATACATATATATATATATGTATATATAATATATATATATATATGTACATATATGTATTATATTCATAAAATTAACTTAATATAAATACAAACATAGAACATATTTCCAACTGTCATGAAAGTATAAAACAAGAAAGAACATTTCCATACTTCGGAGAACTTTGAAAGTCTCGGACTGTCTCGACAGTTTTTTTTTCTTTTTTCTTTCATAAATAGACAACGTTTACAACGTAAGAAAAAATTATGCACGCGGTGTTCAAAAATTCCTGCACTTTATGAAAGTTTAAAACGCGACACTGATCTCGCTGCTCAGGAGAAATCGAAATATTGACAAAAGTCGGGGCTTTTTAAGATCTCTCGGCGAGACTTTGTAAGAATCGGAGGGACTCACGGCGCTCGAAGTCCGCAGCTGCGGGGGTTAGGAGTTGGTCATAAGTTCAAGCCAAGAATTCGCACGGGAATGAGGAATTGAAGTAAGTTGCGGCTTTGCCGGCTCCTAGGTCCGTCGCCGGCGTCGCCGTCGTTCTCCGACGCGGCGCGGTTGGCTGTGCCGGATAAAAAGTTGAGAAAAGCAAGAGTTGAGATCAATACCTCCGACCGACCTTCCCATCGCGACTGCCTGTTCGCCGTAGGAGAAGGTGGTAGTCCCCAGACAAGGACCTCTCGGGGACTTGGAGCGCCGGTGAATTTCTCTCAGTTTACGTTTCCTTTCGCCAGATACCGAACTAAGAAACTCGCGCCCGCGAAACCCCCGGCAGCATTCTTATTCCCAATCTTCACGAGCGGGAAGTTTTTCGAAGTTCGCCGGGACGACGAAGTTATTTTGTGGTAGTACGACCCGATTGTAGAGATTTTGCATCCTGCTTGGAAATACTTCGGTTACAAGATTGTTCGTTATGAAAGCTTATTAGTACAGCACCAAGTAGGGCAGCGTGCTTCAGGAAGTGACGCAGTGAATTTGAGTTAATAAAATCGTGCACTCGACGGTAATGACTCGAAATACTAATTTCCTATCCAGCGGATTACATATATTGTTAGTTATTGCGGTTTATTAAACTTTGGCAATTTACCTATTCCTTCAAGTTTTAGCAGCAACAAATTCTTTTCTTTATTCGAGTCCGTATTATGCCTCTCTTTACCCTTTAAAAGTACAAAATTTGCGAATTTCTCTTCGGGTAAATACAGTAGTAGCGAATTTGAGAAAAAAGTATCGCAATTTAGGGAGCGAATATCCGCCCGCAATAAATACGCCCGCTATTTTCGAGTAGAAAGAAATTTACCTCGAGTTTCCGCGTGCATAACAGTTAGATCTATTTTCGTCGCGGGCCGCCTACTCCAAAATGGATCAAAGGTCCCCCGGACTCGCGTATTAGGGCTTTGAAAGAAAGACGCCTCTCTTTCCCTCGCCCCCGCGCCCTTTTTCTCGCTCGCTCCTCCGAGGCGTTATAACTCACTGCTAATCTAATCCGGCGCTGGCTCGCGTGGCGATGTGGTGGTAGTGGTGGTGGTGGTGGTGCTGGTGATGGCGGTGGTAGTGGTGGTGGCCCGGTACGTCAGACGATTTATAAAAGTGTACACTCGTGCGAAAATACAATGGGCGCTACCGTGCTGCCCGAAAGGAGAGACAAGGGAGAGAAATATAGAGCGCCGAGAGGCGAGAGAGCGAAGAGGCGAGCTCCCGCGCGCACATACGTACGTAGACCTCCTCCGACATCAGGACGGAGGGCTGTAACTCCCGTATATCCGCAACACATAATCTCAGAAACCGTAGAGAGGCTGGCTGGCTGGCGGGCGG
>QKQZ01046979.1:0-23794 GCA_003595255.1 Solenopsis fugax
CAAACGGCGGACGCGAACTCGTGCCGCTGCCGCCGCCGATGAGCGGCATTTTCGCGCGCGGGAATCTCGATCGTCATCCCGGAGGCGATCGCCGATCTCGTGGCGCGACGGTGGAACTCCGGACGGAGCGATCGTCCCGTTCGTCGTCGCCGTCGATCGAGAGAAACGACGACACGTCGTCCGCCAAGGTGGAACGTGGAACGGTCGACGCCACTGTCGACCACACCGGAGACGGGGACACGCTGGGACACGCTGCGCTGGCGCGCCTGATTGACGGCCACGGGCCGCTCGATATCGCCGGAAGCGCTCGAAACGCGTGTCGCGCGGGCGTGCGCGTGAAATAACGCTTTTTAAAAATTGCGACGCGACAAAAATCCAGAATGAATTGAGTCGAATCCGCACGTGAGTCTGAACTATGCGCACGGAATGTACATTTTCCTGATACCAACCATTCCAATCCACCTGAATTTCATTAAGGTATTAATAATTGCATGTATCTGGTACTCCAAACATCTTGAATGTCTCTGCGTTTTGAAGTTAGCCGCTATCGATCGCATCGCGCGCACTCGCACAGTTCTCTTTTATAAAAACTGATATTCTTTGAGAACAATATTTTCAATATTCTCTTATCTTTTATCTTATATTTAATCTTTCGTCCAGATGCCGAATATATAAAAATCAAATGTACACTTTCGCGCGATTATTTGTATTTATTTTTCATTTTTTATTCTTGTAACAAGAAGCTGTAAAATTAAAGAGATAGAAGATATTTATTTATATTTATTTATTTATTTGCGAAAAATTTTTCCTAAGCTCTTTTTAAAGGGAAGACTTTTAAAATCGATGCTTCACAGACTTCCAGCCAAATTAAAGGATGATCAGACTAAACGTGAATATTCATCCGAGTCTGTCAGAGATGATAACGGAGAATTTGAGACGAGGGAACGTGGTCACAATCGTGGATTTTGTCTTGACGGATCCGGTTAAATTGACGAACTTCACTAGTCTTTCTCATGCGGTGGGTACTTAATTTTAATTCGAAAAAAATAAATATAATGAATGTAACAAAAAAATCAGAGATTGGTAGATGATAACCATTTGGTTCGTTCAATATTCGCAAACTCGGTACAATGTCACAATTTACAGGATATATTGCAAATAAAGGAGCACATATTGAAGGAGTTCAGTGGCGTAAAGAAGAACGCAATACAGCTTCTTGCAGTAGAACGTAGCCACGTAATTCCGACCAATGTAACGTGGTACGTTTTTCATGGCAAATCATCTCACATTAGAAGTAGCTACGTTTTTTACTCACTGACAGGACTAAACGAATAAACTGTTATAAAAATAAGAAACATGATTAAAAACCAAATATTTTATTTGTACAAGAAATATTGAGAAGTCAAAGAATTTTAGAATTCTATCTTTTACATAAGAAATATAATATTAATCTAAGAATTAAGAATGGTCAATAATGACCGTTCAGTAGCTCTAGTGTTAACCGAGTTAATCAAATCGATTAAGAGATCGTTATTAACAAAATATCTGGGAAACTTTAAATTTACACAACTACTTTTGTGCAAAAGACAAAGAGAAAAAGAGAAGAGTATATTGGTTTTTTGTGTATCTAATATCTCTCATTCTTGGTAGGACAGTTTGGACGAATTGCTGAAAGGTGGCCTACATCCCGAACAGTTGTGCGAATTATGCGGGCCCTCATCCTCCGGGAAAACTCAATTATGCTTCACGATAGCAGCTAACGTCGCCAGTCAGTCGGGCGGCGCTGTATGGTATTTCGACACAAAGAGAGATTTCTCCAGGTTACGATATGAAGAGATTATGAAGGCGAGGAATTTCAGCCAAAAGGTGATAATGTTAGCTGTAAATAACAACTAAATGTTAATGAAAATATCAGCATATATTATTTTGTGCATTATTATATCAATAGAATTACGAAGAAGTAATTTTTTTTTTAAATAACTAAATAAAATCCAGATTTGTAAAATAAACTCTTTATATGAATGTACATTATCTTTAAAATACTGCTGAATTCTAAGAGATAAGCCGGTTTTCTTTCTCACAGGTCATAGAAGATGCACTGCGCAATACAAAGGTTTGTCGTATAAATTCTTCCCGTGAATTGATACGAGCCCTGCGACAATTGGTGACTTTTTGCAAACAGAAGCAAAATGATTCGTCTTCCGAAAGGAGGAAAGACCTCCTCGTGATCATCGACTCATTACCAGCAGTTATTTTTATGGTACCTTTACAGACAAATCTCTATTGTCGATTTATATAACTTTCCAAAAATATCATCAATTATATTTTATATTACTGTTATATTAATGTGTAACGTTAAAAATATTTGATTATTTATTTATACAATTAAATTAAATAATACTAGTAGTGAAATATTGATATTAATTTATATAGAATTCATAAAATTCATTAAAATTAATTTATAATATTTTGTTTTTTTTAACCAATTATTTTTTTTCCGAGGTAACGCGAAACACGCAACGAAATGATCTTGAGACAACTTACGAACTTGATGATTTGGCAGAGGTATGTCGGTTCCTCACGAGGGAGTGCCAGGCGGTCGTAATTACTGTAAACTCAGTTACTCAATGGAATTCTCCAGGGCAAACGAAACCCGACGATATAACACCTGCGTTGGGAAAATATTGGTCAAGAATACCAGCTATAAGATTATTGATAACAAAGCAATATGGTGAAACCCGGAAGATTACCATTTGGAAGAATCTGAGATTAAAGAAATATTCGTTTTGCACTGTAACTGTAAGCAATATCGGAATCATATCACAATAAGCCGTGGTAAATTAATATTTGTATATACTGATTGACTAAACTTGTTACGTTATAAAATCTTATTTACTAAATTGTTATGATTGAAGTTTCTATCGATGCTTCTCTCTCTCTTCCTTCTATGCCAAATTTTCTATTAGATCTCATCTTATTTAAAAGAAAAAAAATATTTTAACGATAGCAAATTAATAACATGTTGATATTATGAAAATGTGTGTAAAAAACATAAACTTTTTTTTTATGAAAAGTAAAATGTCTTTTGTATTTAGAATATATCTTTAAATATTAAATATTTAATTAATAAATAATATATTTTCATTATATAATTAAATTATTCATCAATACCGTCTTCAGTGAAACGCGATTTTCAATGTATAGTATAATGCAAACTTTAAAAGGAATTTACTTATATTACATTTCACAACAAATCATAAATTATGTCAAGGACATAAAGAAAAAAGTCATAATTTTACTTATGCAAATTTAATCATATTTATATAGAGTTTCAAATATCTAACTTAATCAATCATCTAATTTCAACAAATTTAATAAGTACAAAGAAATTTTAAATAAGTAGCTAAATAATTCATACATAGATATCACATGACATGTATATTTTATACTAACTTTTTTGGAATACGTGAATATTTGAACTAAGATAATATCTACACATATAATGCTTCATACATATTTTTAGAAGAAATTAAGATCTTGTAACTAATCTAAAACTGGAAGAGTTACAACTACAATTTTTTATTTAATTATAATATTAATGTGTCTCTCCAGAAATCATCGTAAGGAATTTGCGGATTGTCTGAATGAGAAGGTTCAACGTTAGTTAGATTTAGCAGCGTTGTTTCTTGAAACACACGTCTATATTTTGCGTTCCATGGATCATTTGGTAATTCCACATTCATTATAGTGGACATTTGAAATTGATCAGCGAACACTTTCATTGAATGGCTATATTGTGTCTGCAAGATTAAGAAAATTGCGTTTGAGTAAAAAAATTCAAATCGCATTAAATAAAAAATACCAATATATACTGCATTTTTCATTAAAAAATTATTAGATTATTGAGACATGATAAATATTCACATAATGAAAATGATAAAAGATTTAGCAATGGAAAATTGTTGAAGCATTAAGGAATTAATTAACAGAAAATCATTACAGCTGATGTGCAACAATTAATTTTTTTGTTTCTAATAAAAACAAGAAAGATGTAACAAAGCACATAAAAAAAGTATACATATGTGTACGTACCACATCCAATCCGTTCAAGAAATCGAAAAATTCCTTTGAATATTTACACTTACTTCTAATCTTCTCAATTTCTACATATGTATAGTAGTTATGGGTATACTCTGAAAATACAACTCGGAAATTTGATTGTCTTTCACTCGTTCTGTCTCTCATACGTATCATATATTTGGTGTTACAACGACCTGCTAGTGTCGTTTCTTTTGCGTTGAATTGATCGTCCCAGAAACTAGACGATTCTTTTAAATTTAGTTCATGACCCATGTTAAATTGACTAACAATCTCTTTAATTATATCTCTTTTATCACAAGCTCTAGGCACCAATATTCTTTCCACACCAGTCCGATTAAACTTAATTCGAAACCAGTCTTTGTTATTGTCTCTGGGAATTGTCTCTCTTGTGACATTGGTTGGATAGTTGAAAGTTATATATTTCAAGACCGATTTGTACTTGATATTACGGAAAAAACAGTTAAGGTACACTTCCCCAGTAGAAAAACGACATACGATTGTGGCAGTAAATTGTGTAATTTGAAGGGGCTCCCTGAATACCGTAGTGGTTTTATTCAGCTTGAAGGTGTATTCCGGATTAAAATTATTTTGTAGAATGTTTGGGTTTAATAACTCGACCGCTAAAAAAAGTAAAGAAAACATTTGGTCAGGTACAATATTAGAATATCTCATCTATCGTTATAAAAATTAATCTTTGTAATTAATCTTTGAAAGTTGTATCTTGTCCAATTTTGGATTTTAATTACAAGATCTTAATTTTTTCCCCAGAAAATATACATATAAAAAACAGCACACTGTGCGTAGACATGTTAGTTCAAATGTTCGTATGGTAAAAAAAAGAAGATATACATATATTTATGACGCAAGTAGATAATAAAATCTTCAAGAAAAATTATAAGTGAGCGCAGTACTTGGACTTGGTAATTCTTGTCAACTACATTTATTATATAATATATATGTATATCCTTTTAATTGAATTTTTCGAATATCGCTATTATAAAATTAGGAAAATGTAATGATTTGTTGGCTGATTTTATGTACAAATTGACGCCAATGTGATTTGAACAGTTAACTTACCCACGAAGAACGGGAGAAGGGCAGCGCTCGCCATTTTGAAGCATCAACGTACTTTCTGACACATCTACTAATATTATTATTCCTTAGGAGTTCCTTTATATCAAAACATGCTTATCCTCTTCGGGGAATATCGTCTCAATTCGCTTGCCGTTACGGGTGTACAATTCGACTCGACCGTAGAATCTTTTCTCTCTTTAACGTAAACATCAATAGGTCTGGTGATGAGCCAGAAAGTCATTTCTTAGAATTTTTTATAGATGTGAATTCTTAAATATTTTGAGACATTTCTCATTTCATAATTTCTAAAAAATATTTTGAACTTTTTTAGATTTTATAACTTTTCATCAGAAATTATAGAACAAAAATCTTAGAAATCTTAAAATATTCCTTAATTGACATGTATAAAAAATTCTGAGAAAAGATGTAGATGATTTATTCCTGAGTATTTTTTAAAAGTGTTCCAATTCGTATAAAAAATCTGAGAAAATTATACATAAATTTTAAAAAATTACATGAACAATTTTTACCAAGATTTTACATAAAATACATTTTACAAAAAAAAGCGAAATTTATTTTATTCATCATAATAGAAATATATATGTAAAAAATATTTAATTAATATATAACTAGTTATGTTTATTTAAGTGACATTTAATTAATATAATTATATATATTTAATTTAAGACATACATAATGTTTGAAAATTTTTCTCTGCAAAAACTATAAGGCTTCTATTCGCCGAATTAATCCCATTCAGTACGTAATATTACTGCGATATTGTAATATTATTGCAATATATTACGTACGAAATGTAATGACTATCGAATATACCTCAAATATTAACCTATTTATTAAAATTCAAGAAACAATTTAAAAGGCTCATTTTAAAAAATAGAATGATCACAGAGAAAGTCATTGACTTTTTCAAATTGTTATAATTATTCCAACAATTGATAAAAATTTTCCAAAATTTTTTAATAAAGCATTTTCGGACATTTGTTGATATAAACTTATTCTCGACCTTATTAATTGTTGCATAAATTTTGTTCCGACTTTTTCGGACATACTCTATATTTGAATACACGCGCATGTGGAAGACATTTGCTTTTATGTCACAAAAGCTGCGTAGTAAGATCTGCGCGACCACGCGTTTTTTCGTAGAGTGAATCTACTGGCTATACTGTGGCCAATGACACAGATTCAATGGCGGCAAAAGATATCAATGGAGTCCGCGTTCTCGACGTTGTATTTTTTCCATGGCGGCAATGTAATTGAAAATCAGATGATGCAAATAAACAAACTGGATAATGCATTTCAGAATGTTTTACGCCACTCTTCGCGAAAAACGGTGGCTGGACTCGCAGGTTGTCATCAATTAACACTTGTGATCTATTGTTTTGAACAAACGGACAAGTTCTTATCGAAATCAGAATGAGCGTGAAGCAGTACATTCATCCGAGGAACAAGTACAAACGACCACCGGATTACAAGCAACTTGCGATCTTGTATCCGGAGTTTCGCGAGATAGCGAAGATGGTACTACAATATTCTTGACAATGTATAAATTACTCTTATAATGCAAATGAAATTTAACGTAATTTAACATGTTATATTAATATATTAAATTACATTAAATTTTGTTATATTAATCTTCCAGATCTAACGATGAGTCTAACTTATCGTCAATTATTAATCTTAAATTATTGTTGTTAAAATTTATTTAGTCTTTATTCTTTTTTATATGAGTTATGTCATGTTGGTCCCTCAAAATTAATTAATTCCTTCTAGGCAACATAAATTAAATGGCTCTCACAGACACAGTCATTAATCATATTACAAATTTTCTCAGCTTCAAAGGATAATGTTTTAATATTTTATATTATTGTAATATATGTCTAAATGTATAATTATAACTTTAGATTTTAAAAAAGGAAGAAAGTCAGTAAAGTATGGACAGATGTACAAAATTATGTAGAAATTATACTATTTACCCATTCTTACATAATTTTTTTTTCACTTTTCTATACAACTTTTATATATGAAGAAATGTAGATATAATGCATTTGGATAAGAGACAAAGCAAATAGAATACATTTTATCCATGTTGGTTACATAGGACCTTACAGGAAAGATCAGGATCGACTTCAAAGAGAGAAAGAGCTTGCATGTGCTTACTGAGACACTTCTGAAGCATGATTTCGATTTGCATGTGACCATTCCAGCTGACAATCTGAATCCTGCAATCCCACTGCGCTTGAATTATATTTTGTGGATGGAAGACTTGATGACTCACTCCAAATTAGAGATGGACAAAGTTACAGGCATCGATATAGGTAATTATAAAGTTTTTTGAAAATGCTTTCCTAAAACATCATCAACAAAGCATTCAAATGTTGTACTTAGGGGACAGACAAAATTGATTAACATTGTGACTTTAAAATAATGAATATTACAATATTAATCTTAAGTACAATGATGAAAAGATAGGTTTACAAGGAAATAATGCTTCTCAAAATGTAATAATATTGTAATATTGTACACCATCCATCTTGCAATGTACATTTAATATAACATTTTAGATTGATACTCGAAATCTCTGAACAATTTCGTTTCAAATAGGAACTGGAGCAGTTTGTATATATGCTCTACTATTGGCAAAAATTTACAAATGTCAAATGATCGGCACAGAAGTGAATAAAGGAAGTATGGAGCATGCCCAGGAATGCATAAGGAAAAACAATTTGCAGGATTTAATTGAAAGTAGGTTCTATTAAATATACTCATCGAAGCAAATGAAAATTTAGATAATGTTTTTAAAATTAAAACTTAATTCCATGTAACGAGATTTTCTGACATAGTAATTACAGTGAACTCCGAAAAAATTTTTAAGGATGTGATGCGGGATGACAAAACTTACGATTTTTCGCTATGCAATCCGCCGTTTTTCGAAAGCGAGAATGACGACTTCGAGAAAGTTGCGAAGGCCTTACCACCGAGAAACGCGCCTACCGGAAACGATGGCGAACTGAAAATCGAAGGAGGCGAAATGGGCTTTGTGACGAGGATGATCGAAGAGAGCGTCGAGGTGGGAGATCGAATAAAGATCTACAGCACAATGATCGGCAAGAAAGCCGACTTGGTCAATTTGAAACGATTGCTAAGATCAAAAGATATAAAAAATATAACATGGACGGAATTCTGTCAAGGTCATACAACACGGTAAACAGCATTAAATTAACAAGTTATACTATTGTACATTAAAAATTTTTTTATACAAAACTTAATGCAGATTTAATTGAATTTATTAACTAATTACATTATATCATTATTTATTATTTTGGAACGTATTATATTAAAGCTACATTTGTCAATAGATGGGGTTTGGCTTGGAGCTTCTTACCGCAAAGTGTTATGAACTTGACTACAGCACCTGTTATCAGAAAACGTGGGAAATCCATAGTACGATCGTTAAAGAATTATAAAACTTCAATAACATTTCCTGTGGAGGATAAATTTTCTTGCCTAGACGATGTAATTAGGTTTTTGAGAGCAACGGCGAAAGAGTTAAACGTAACATATCATTTTTCTTACTTTTCTTCCTTTTAATGTTAAGTTTATGAATTATTTGCAATTAATTTCAAAATTTGTTAGCTTTAATTTTAATTATTATTTTATTTCAATAGGTGAAATTGCAAGACGTACCTATTCCTGAAGATAGTTTCGACAGCTGGATGTGTCAAATAACTGCTAGAGAAAGATCATGGGAGCATATGCGCAAGAAACGACGTTTAGCGCAACAAGCCGCATTAAAAAGAGCGAAAGGTGAAGACGGTGAGTGTACTGGAGCGAATATGCATGCTGAAGAAACTTCAATTAAAACTGGAAATGACACGAAAAGTTCGCATGGAGAAAGTTCTCATAAAGAAGAATTATCTGACAAAGACGGTCCCTTACTTGTCTGTAAGCTCTGGGTAGAGATTGAAAGTCTTGACGATTCTCAAAATGTTATTACGAAACCTGAAGAAATGTTCAGAATATGGATGATTTTTGATAACGGGTCTGGCGGTTTGGACGCGCTACATTCGCTGCAGCAATACTTAATAAACAAATTGGGAGTGAGGGAGACGATTCTGAACAATCCTTCAAAGGTTAAAAGAAAGAAAAAAAAGCTTAAAAAAGAATGCTGATGGAAAAGTCGCTACTTCAGTCATAGTTTAGAAGGTAAAAAGAGTTCAGTGAATAATAAACAAGATGCAGAAAATTCTCTGAAGGTTCTTAATTAGATCACCGTGTTACATAAAAAACAATTTATTTCATGCAACATGTTAAAGAAAGTCTGTAACAGGATAATATATGTAAACCAAGTTCGTAACGTTCTTTTTATTTCATGATATATGTAGTTTGTGTAATTTTATTTTTTTACTACTACTAGCTTCAAAAAGTTCCCGGAATTGGTTTATATAAAAATAAGTAACCTTACATCTCTTTACATAATATTCAAAATATTTTCCTTGGGCAGTGATACACTTTTGTCCGAGAAAACTACTTTCAAGAAAATATTGTAAAAAGATATGTAAAGTTATTTATTTCTGTATAATAAATCAATCTCGAAAACTTTCTGAAGATGATAGTATATAAGACCCCCCCCCCCNTATAATTATTATTATTATTCTTTCTTTATAGTACAATTTAGCTAAGTGCAATGCGGTAATTTGTCGTTACGATTATTATTGCAATGCGAAAATAAGTCCATCGAGAGAGACGATGGTAGAGATCGTCGATCGATCGATTGACTGATTTAGTTGATCACTCTTTTGCTATCACTGCAGAAAGATTGCTAGTGCTCTCTTCAGGCCTGAAATTTCGCGTAAAATCTACGAAGGCTGCAAATAATCAGCACTATTTTATTCAATAATCAAAATCAAAAACCTCGCGGCTACTATCGGACTATCGGTATCGCGGTATCACTCTTCGGTCAAACCGCGGCGAAAGATTTCGTAAGCCGCGGATAGATCGGTGGAGTAGAAAACTATAATTATTATTAACAGCAGGGTAACAATCGATTTTTTTTACTTATGGCCCTAAGTCTATAATCGCGAAACTTGAAATCGGCTACGACTCGTAATGACTCGGTTAACAATTGGTTATTGCGTCCTTAATTACATGATCGGATAACAATGCCATTCGCTATATCATATCTTATCTCATCACTATTTTCGATATCGAATTAAAGATGCATAGTATACCTTTATCAAGCAGACATATCAGTTAAAAAGGAAAGTTTGGATTCAAGAATATCTATAAAAATAAGAGGAAGCATTTTCTCGTGAATCGCTGTAATAAAAGATGAAAGAAGATAGATTACGCTCGTATGGATTAACTGTAAAGATCATAATACTTTCTTTTTTCTTATCGATGACAATTAAAATGGAGTAACAACATACCTAAATGGCAAAAACCGGTTATTTCGCAAAAAGGAAGGAAAAATGAAAATTACTAAAAACGAATTCGCAAATAATAGTTGCATACACTAATGTATATTAATTCATTAATGCCTATGTACACACATTTATGTTGCGCAATTAACATAATTGGTGAAATACAACATATACACCAAATATGCTAAATTATAGTCCCCTGTGAATTCATCTACTTATATGCATACATTTTCAAATAAACTTGTGTACGATGGCTTTAACGAATATTATTATATTCAAAAAAATAATGCAAATTTACAAAATAATAGGGAAAAAGGTTTCGAGAGTTTAATACGCGAATGTGGTCAAGTCTGAACGTTATTTAGGGATCGATTCTGTAACCTTAACGATACTGTTGCGAAGGTCTTTTATATCATATAATAGCTGTGCAACGATACTATAACAACATCGTTAAGGTTATAGAATGAATCCCTTAATCTAACGATTTTACGATCGGTACCGTCAACGTATTATATCACCGGTATTTTGCATGGTAAATAATTTGAGCCTTTAAAAAATGCGTGATTGTTCGCACGCAAGAATGAAGAAATCGTATTGCTTTTTGATTTCACGCGATGGCGAAAAGAGAATAATCTCTTTTATATCTTAATCTTCTTGAAGATTGCTGTCTTCAAGCGAGACATGGCACCCGTGTTTTTATATACATTTGATTTAACAGATAAATGTGCGTCTTGCATGCAAATTCAACTTCGGTGGATATATTCCTCTCTTTATCTTCACAAACACACTGTCAACGATAACAATCTTGTCTCTCGTCTTTTGTTTTGAGTCTCGTATCCTGATTACATTTAAACAATATAACAAAAAACGGTGCAAGTACCAAGTATATATGTATATCGTACGCGATAATCCTCGCGCGAAATCGCTATCTTCCACGATGGAGGACTAGGGCTTAGAAAAAAGAAAGGAAAGACTACTAATGTTCGTCGTTGGCGAACGAGAGACTCAGCTCTTCGTTGCCACGATCGATTCCAAGACGCCAGTTTTACTGACTTCCAAGTCTTTTGTTGTCTTTTGCTCGACTTCGACTTTCTTCTCTGTTGCTTTCTTAATCTCCTTATCGTCTTTCTTAGTATCCTTTTCGGCGATCACCGTGACGGCTTCACCGCCATTCTCCGGCGATTGTTCCTTCTGCCGCTTTTCGATCTCTGCTTTGAAATTATCGATATCTTGCTGGCTGATTTGTACGAAGAGGATACCATTAATTACGTTGAGCATGTCTAGCACCGAGCCCATGCTGGGCGGCTGCACCTGGATTGGTGGCAGGCTTACGCCTGATTTACCCGTGTAGATCTCGTTCATCTTCTTTTGCAGCACGACTGCTTGCTGAGTTAGATGACGCAAGCAATCGCTGCTCTCCTTCGTTTTCTCGTGTTCCTCACCTAGTTGCTGCTTATAAATCGCATAGGTTTCCTTTTCGTTGTTCAGCGCCGCTCGGAAGTCACCCATGCATGACTGCGTGCGTGCTACTAAATGATACGATACCGCAACCTTCAACGAATGAGGACCATGATAACGTAGATTCAAGGCTAATGCGTGCTCTAAGAAACGCAATGACAGCTCATACTCGCCGACTGCATGTAGAATCAGCGAGATGTTGCTCTGCAAGAATCAAACATATTATAATTTAAAAGTTAATTTAAAAAAAAATGTATGATGCTTTAAAAATACATACATATATATGTGTGTATATGTATATATAATCACTTTATAATTGTTTATGTATATAAATATAAAAATAACATTGTACAGAGAATTTCTGAATATTATCTGATTAGACTTACATCGAGCAAGGCCACTTCCGGATGATCCTCACCACAGACTAATAATGCTAGATAACGTGCTCGGTACAATAATCTTAATGATACAGATACTTGCCCGTTGGCAAAGGAATATAAGGCGAGATGTATCTACAAACAGAAAATAATACATTATTATTATATTATGAAGAACATTACATCATTTTTTATATTTTCTATCGTCTAATTCATGTATAGATGTATAATGCATATAATTATTTTATCTTACACTATTGTTATTTTAACTACAGCTCTTATTTATTTTAAGGTAATTGATATAACTTACGTATTCTGTGATGGTGTACGGATGATCGATACCATTGACTCTCTCTGACATAAGAACTGCCTTCTGCTGAGTGGCAAGTGCCTCCGCATGATCACCCATTATATAATTCAATCTTGCCAGCATTCTAAGACACTGCGCAATTTCGGGATGCATGGCGCCGTAGACGTTATTGAGGAGATTCAGCGCCTCGCTGATCAGCTCATATCCGTCCTTTAAGTATCCTTGTTGAATCTTGCTTTGGCCGGTAGTGTAAAAGTTGTACGCGTCACTAGCCTAAAAGAAGTAGAATTCAAATTATCTCTTTACTATAATCTGCGGTTTGAACTTAAATAAAAATTAGATTTTTAAAGAATTAAAGGCTTTTTTATATTTCCGATTAGTAATTTGAATGAAAAATGTTTTTTTTTTTTTTAATTTAAAAGTTTAATTTTTCTGAATTAATCATCTCGTTTGTCTTCATTTAGGCTCGATCACTTACTCTAGGATTGATATGTTTAACGACGGGGAAGATGTTCAATATGTCCTCTTCGAAGAATGTCACCCGATTCTTGTTTTCGAAGTTGTATTCGCGCAGCAGTATCTGAATTCCAGTCTTGACACAGAAGCCGCGTAGCAGTGAAATCTTTTGTAGATGGAAATGTTCTATGGTGGCTTCGAGAGATTCCGGGCTCGGTGTTTCCCAGTCGTAATAGGCCTTCAAGTCACCCTTAATTTGCTGCCATAGTGATTTAGGTGTCAACGATGCCCACTCTACCTCCGACTGCTGCGGCCCGTTGTTCCTCCCTTTGCGTTTATTGCGGCGTTTGGCAGTTTTACTCTGAAGCTGAAATTAAAAAGTCACGTGACCTTATTTATTAAAATTTATATGAAATGTAATCTTGGTTACTATTATTCTTCACTGCTTTTATTATTAACTTGCAATTAACAAATCTTAATTTATCGTTATACCATTAATTAATTATTATGTATGAATTATAAATAAGCTACAATAGATCACACCTCTTCCAGATTTTGTTGCGGATGTATAATTTGTGCTGAGGACAGCAAGCAATTTAGAAAGTGGCTAACGGCCGCAGACAAGCTCATTAGTTCAGTGCCCTATAAAATAATATATTTGTAATTTACATGTATATATTTTTTAATATAAATGTAATTTTTGTACAATTAAATATTATACCTGCATGTAAGAGGTGAAAATGTGTTTGGCCGATCGAAGGAGCAGCTCGGATACGGCAATTCGATTAAGATATTGCAACTGTGGTACTGCGGCTAACATAGCCGCCAATTTACCGAGATAACGAACGTTAATGCCTCTACCATGAAGAGCTTCCACTAATGTACTACCATCCATCGCGGCCGCTGTGTGATCCAGGCACTCTCGAATCTATGAAAAAAAGATTTACTTCAGAAAAAATATGATGATTATATAGTCAAAAACAACTTGCATTTTTAATTTAGTCGCAGAAATAAAGTTAAAAATAGAGATAGATTATTAAATCGCAACTTTGCGATAAACTTACGAATGTCGGTAGTTGCACCGTAAGCAAGAAGTCCGCAGCATCCTTCACTAACTGCTTCTGCTTTTTTAAATCGGAGCCATTAAGATCCGGATGCTTGACGCCAGGCGAGAACACATCCGGATTGAATCTCACATCGAACTCGGCATCTCGCAGACTGCCCACCGCCGCTGCTGCGCTTCGCACTATCTCCTTTGTGCTCTCCTCCACTACCACCCAGAAATAAGACTGGTTACAAAATCAATTCTCGTTCTTATAATTTTTTGCATTTTATCGTCTTTAATCTTTTTCTTTTTAACATTCATTTTTTTATTTCTAATAAAAAATTCTTGATTTTTTAAAATATAATTCTGATAATAAAATCCTGCAAATTATTTCTTCACATGCATGATTCTATATAATCAATGCACCTAGGAAAAGGTAAACTTCTTCACATGCATGATTCTATATAATCAATGCATCTAGGAAAAGATAAAAAATATAATACACACGTTCTTGTTTCTCGCCGCCTGTGATCGAATCGGTGATGCTCTCAACAATCTTCTTAGCCTCGTCAGCCTCTATTAAAGACTGAGCGCAATCTTCCTTGTTACTGTCCACTGTTACAACAGCAGTCGAGTCTTCCTTTTTGTCTTCCTTTTTATCTTCCTAAAATTATTGGCTTTTATTAGTGGATCTTGCGTATCCACTATAAAATTTTTCGCATTTGAGGCACAAATATAACAAAAATATAATGTACAAAAATATCCGTTTATGTGTACCTTGGCAGTAGTCTCTTTTTCCTTTTGAGATCTTCTAACTGACGTAAGCTGTTGGAGATGAACAGCCGCATGCTTGATAAACTGAACATACCTGGACTCGACGAACGAATCTATAAGCTCCTGCCGCAAACAGGCCAGTCTATGCTTGTGTTCTACTGGAAAACCTAAAGCTCGTGCTTCTTTGCTCAATTCCAAACCTTCGACTAAACAAAAAAATGTTTCCCAAATAAAACAGATTCTTTTTTATATAATTATGATTGGATTGATGGATCTCAACTCACGTTTCAGAAAATTAACATCGGGTGGGAAAGTCCTCAATAAATCGAGAACATAATGCCGCGAATCGTTACCAATGATACCCTTACATTCCACACTGCTGCAAAGTTCGATTTCCTCGCCTGCATCATTGATTACTTTATGCGGAAGGATCTTTAACTGCGTTCCAGCTTTATTTAACTAAATGCGGTTGAAATTTTAAAGATATATGAGTAACAAGTCATATTAAATAATAATACAGCAATTATTTTATCAATATAAACCTAATCACTTACCAGTTCAAGATATTTAGGATGTGTGAGAACGGTTTTTCCAAAATCAATTGATCCATAAACTACTGATTGTTCTTGTTCGCGTTCTAGTATACCCGGTATGATAGATTGCGCTGTTACGCGATAGCCTCTACAAAAAAATATTCACGAGGAATAGATTAATAACTAAGAACGCATCTATAAGATAAGATGAGAAAATAAGAAATCTAAGAAACGCACCTGTAATCGATGACAACGGTACCGAGAGTATAGAGACCGGGCAAATCCACGGCCGCATATACTCGAACGCCTTGCAGATCATTGCGAGGCGCAACGAAAGCTGCGGCGTCACCACCTAGCTCCTTGTAATGATCGCGTACATCGAAACCGAGCGAGAAGAAAATGTTATTCCAGATGAACATCTGCATTTTGGCCTCCTCGCCAGGATTGATCGCCATTACGTTGCCATCGATAACGGCTACTGCTCCGCGAGTCGCGGCCGCCACAAAGTCGCTGTGAACCTAAACGGTATAAAAATGCTTATTAAGAATAACAAATTATTTGAAAATTTATTGAAATTATTAATACAACGACACTACTTTTATCATTCCAGTTTGAAATTCTACATGTAGTGTTTAAAGTAGTCTTTAAACTAATAAAATTTAAAAAAAGGAGTGATTCCTCACAAAAAATAAAGAACATATTTTTTTGTACTATTAATTTAGAGATGTATATTATTACGTCACGTTTAAGAAAAAGGATTAATTACATACCTTGAAGATGGCGCGCTCTCGTAGCAATCTTTCAGGAAGATTTTTACGTGGTAATTCCCTCGTGGTTTGCAGTTCCTCGTTCCAATCACGTGTTTGTCCCGGGATGTGTTCCTCGTATCCCAACTTAGAAGAAAAAGCTAGAAAGAAGATTAATTAAATTAACTTTGTGTGACAATTTCCACAGCAGTATTAAGGTTGGTTTATAATAGCCGTAAGAAATTGGCCAATCATAGTCGATTATTCTTCTATAAATCCACTATGATTGACCAATTTCTTACGGTTACGGCTATTATAAACCAACCCTTAATCCATTAGTTGTTGAGTGATTAAAAATATGACACAGTTAAACGAAATAATTCTATTTTCTTTTTATTTATTAGAAATCAGAGAGCTTTCTTTTTCTTTTCTCTAAACTTACTATCTTCCGCACGAATGGCGTCAATAGTGTGCTCGATTTGCGGCGCGCTCCAGGCATACAGCTGATAAGGCGTGGCCACTCGCTCGAAAGGATGCCTTTGAGTTCTGCGCCGTTGCATAGAAGCAAATCCTCGTTTAAAGGTCGGACTAAGTTGATTCAACAGCTCGATCAGACTGTGACATAAGTGGCTAGGCGTAGCCGGTTTAGGATTGAACACTTCTTTAGTTGATTGATTAACGAAGAAACCTCTGGCACACGCTGTCAGATAATATTGCTTGTCCTCCAATGTGACCACATGCAAGTATATCAGATCGCCATGAAGTTTTCTGTGGCCAGGCGGTGGATTCCATCCTGACGTTGTTAGGACCTTAGAAAAATGAAGTTTAAAAATTTTGTATCTCTCTTTAAAAAATTTTTCGAATCTTCTAAAAATAAAAAGAATACTTAATCTTTAAGTCATTTTTTTCGAAGCGATTAATATTTATTGTTTCGAGTAAAGTTAATGATATGACTTATCTTTTCTATTTTATTCTTTCTTGGCACCAACGATTAGATTATTAAACGACTTTTCAAGAATTATGTACTAACCTTGAGACACGGTGGGCACTTTTGTTCCTTCGCCTGCGGTTGGAGAGGCAACAGGGGCCTGTCTCTACAACCGGGTATGATGTAATCAGGCGGCGTGCAATCGACTGAATCAGCTCGGGTCTTCTTCTTCTCCAAGATATCGCCATTCGTGACGACATTGAGAAACGACAGGCTGCTGCACTCAACGCCGTTGTAAGCATCTGCGGGATCCACAGACTTGAGCAGATCACGCACATGTCGCACGTGTATGCGCGCCTCCCGCATCGTGTACGGCTCCTCCACCACCTTGATGATCGAGCCATCCTTCAGACCCTCGATATTCTTTAGTTCGGCGAAGTTATCCAATGTGTTGCCATCCAGTTGTAGTGAAAAACATGTGCGGTGACACGTGTCCTCGCGATCCATGAGTAACTGATGGATTTCCTGCAAAGGAAAGCTGCATCAGTAAAATTCGAATAAAGATATTAGTTTATTTAGGTATTAATTTTATCAGAACACTTTTCAGAGACCTTGTGAAAAATTTCATATAAACATGACATAACATGACACACAGATGTGATACAAAGCAATGAATAAAATATTAACGAGGAATAATTTAATTGCTATTAAAAATAAAAAAGTAAGATTAAGTTCAAGGTGTTGACAACACAGTTTATATAAGTTTAAGATATTGATAAAAACAATTTATTAAGTAAAAAATGATGTAATTATAATATGTAATTATATATAATTTAACCATTTAAATAATATGCTTTTAGGCAATGTAAGATGTACACATGAAAATTTTATCATTCGAGAAACAGTTACCTGAACAAGTTCCATGCTGGACACTTGAATGTCAAAGGGTTCAGAACCGGGGCTGACAATTTTGACAGTAAAGCCCAGGTCCTGAATGAAAACAACTTCCTGCTCATTCGGGGCATCCTTCTCCTTGTTAGCGGTTTCCGTTTCTTTTTCGTTCTTATCACTATTTTTATTGTCTTCATCTTTCTCCTTTTCACCCTCCTTCGTCGCCTCAACTTCCCCCTTTTCTACAACGTTCTCCGTAGCTGTGCTCGTGCTTCCGTTCTCCTCTAACTCCTTTTTCACTTCTAGAAATAATTCACTATATATAAGAGAGACAATTCCACGAATTATCTAATAGACTTTATGTTACTATAAATTAGTATATTTTATCAAAGTACCATTAAATTTATTGCATACATTAATTTATTATTACTTGCTGTCAAATCACATAAAATATATTAAACTCAAATTTATGTAAATTTCTAAATTTATCTCAATTTCTTTGAATTTATTTATGGAATAACATAAAGATTTGATATTACATGAATTTAGATTAAAAGTTTAAATTATAAAATAAACAAAAAAATAATTAAATCAAATTTTAACAGAATGAATTATAGAATACAGAATGATTCGCTCTCGCCCTGACACTGAAAGGGACATGACGTTTTTACAAGATATAAATACATCTTACAGTCCAAGTAGTTTCACATTGTCAGGAGCACTTTGCGATGCACTCTCAGACGCACTCTCTCTAGCATTCACCGATGCGCTTATAAATAAGCGGCAAAGTAAATAGTACGCATCATACCATTTATACTGGGGCACGTGTTTGCAATACTCATCGTATTTGAAGCCAGCAATGATCTATGTCAAGAAGGTGTCTATTGGATCGTTTATAGAGATGATTGCATTATTTTTTGTTATAACATTTAGTTATGTCATTTCAATTTTTCAGTTTCTTATTTTTTTATATCTTTATAATAATCTTTAATTTAATCTTCGTTACATTATTTATTTAAAAAATTGAACAATTCTAATCCTTATTGAACTAATTTCTATTAATATAAATTACTTTATACATGGCGTTTTTGTCTTTGTTGCATCATTCTTTTTTAAACGCTTAATTGTTATTAAAATTAATGAAATTATTAATTGTTAGTTTTTATAAAATTAAATTGATATTGGAGATATTCGACCGTTAATGTAATACATACAAATTGAAATAAGAACGCCTTATACGGTCAAGCTGGATCTTAGTGCTTTTTATAAATTTTACTTGTGTGATTTTTATATACCTTTTTTCAAATTCAACCTACGCGCCGAATTACTTTTCCGGTCATAACGCAGCTATAAGTTGAACATGAATAGGTAATATCACATTTATTAAATTAGAAATGATTTAGAATGAATTAGATTGATAAGAGAACTACTCCATAATTCAAGTGCCAAAATTACATAAACCTAAGTTTAAAAAATATTGTTAAGACATTACAAATCAAATTCTATAATTTGAGTAAATAATTCGTATAATTTGAACTGATAATAAATAACTCGTATTAATTTTTTCTGAGTGATTTTCTCTATGCAAATAGATAGATGATGTTTAGATCACGAAGTAAACTGAATTAAGGGTGAGAACGATATAAGAAAAAACGATTAAATCTCCTATATAGTAAACGAGAAAATATGGCGATTAGGTAATAAAATTTTTAGTTTGAAATACTTCGTACACAATTCTTCCTTCTCATGTTCCTTTAGTGGCGCTTATCGTTTACTACGCCGTCTTATCACCATGTTTATCGTATATACGTTCCACCGCCGTTATGTGTAGAAGTATTGTACTCCTGTTACAACGTGGGTACGTTAATGTGATGTAGATAAGATTTTTTTTATCAAAAAATGATGATAAATAGTGTGGGAAAGATCTATACAAAAGAGGATCACGGAGATTACAACGAATTATTATCGAGATGTCTATTTAGAAATAACAGACGATAAGAAAATATTTGTTTAAATGCGTTTTAGAATTTGATATACTTAACGAACGCCTAAAAGATGCCATTTATAAAAATTTTTATCTTAAAGATGAACCGTTATAAACACAACAGTAAGACAACAGTTTTTTTCTAGTTGAACGTATCAACTGAAAAGCAATATTTAAAGTAATTGAATTTCAAAGAATTTTGTCGTGTATGTTTTACAACTTGATTATTATAGTTATCTATTGTTAAACCAAGATAAAAAAATTTCAAAATAAAATCTATTAAAAAGAGGCACTTAAGCGACGTAAACGGGTGATAACAATATTCACGACTCACTCGTAAACGGTAACTGATAAACAGAACGATGCTTGCGTAGTGACATTATTAGAACGTTACTGCTAATAATTATCGAACACCAGCATCGATATTACTCGTGCATCTGTGTTCTTGAGTAAAGCGTTGATAAATGTCATCGTTAGTTTCATTCATGCGGTGATGCGAAAGCGCATGGCTTTACATCATTCATAAAACGCCCACAAACAGATGACCACCAATACTCGCCGCGGTTTTCTTCTCGCCATTAACCGCCACTTAATTTAATTCGTCGGCGCGATGCCCATGACGGAATCGCAATGATGCAGTATCGTCAATTAACCCTGGTAAGAAAATGATCAATTAGTTACGTCTTTAAATAATGCTGATTTTTATAGTTTTTCAATTCAATTGCCCGCAATAACTTTCTCCTACATTTCACATAAGCGCAATGTTTAAAAAATCATATTTTTATAACAGAAACGTAATTAAAAAAATATAAGAGTTGTAACAATTCATATTATTAATAAAAAAGGGATTAAAAAATTTAATATTAAAGCTGTAAAAATTCACAATGTATGAATTAAGACAAACTCATTTTTTAATAAATAAATAATAAGATTTTAAATAATTAATAAGAGATTTCTTCGTACAAATGAATTTTAAATTGTACTTATTCTTGCAAAGAGACAATCTTAAGGAGTAAAAAATATTCCGTAAGACACTCCCAATTTTGCAGACACATCTATTCAAACAACAGATTTGTGTCAGGAAATTGGAAAGATGGACGCGAGTATATAAACTTGAGGGTAGATATATATATACTATAGGTGGCCATAGTATTTACTGCTAAAAATAGAATCCAAGCGACGGGTTTACTGCACGAGAGTTATGCGAGTTCACGATACGCCGCAGACACGTGAAGAGGATCGATTTAAACACGCAAGCTCAAAGGTGAAAGTACGAGCATTGCAGTATGCGCCTGCAATTGCGCCAGTTAGCGCGACTCGATTATCATCGAGGGATGTTTGTTTGACGTAGAACTTCGCCGGCACAATACAACAACCGACGCCGATAACCCCTGCTATCGATATTCCGCGATCCCGCACGGGCATTGTTCCCTTGGAGCACACGTGCACAAGAGGCAGATCGTTAACATGACACTCTATCCTCCCTTTCAGCTTCTCTAATTAAACCTGCAAACATCTGCTCCAGTTTCTTCTATTTTCTTTCGGGTCTTCTAAGTTCTTCTGACAACTCTTGGAACTTTTGAATAGCTACATGCTCGTATAAATTAAAATTTAACAGACTGAAAATATTTGGAGCTTAGAACAGTTCCGTTTAACTTGAAAAGACTCGTTACCTAACAATTTTATGAAATTCAAGTTTTTAAGCTCACACACATGTGCTATTCATCTGTTCCACATCCGCGAGAAGAAAAAGCGTGTTTTTCAAGGGAAAAAGTCCACTCGTTGACGAGTCACATCCTTCAAAGATATCCTCCCATCAATCAACATTGATCTTTGACAAAGAAACACGTTTCATTAGTTCTCTTCTACCTCTATAATTTTTCAACTTATGTCGATTCAACAAACAGCAAAACTTAATAAAAGGATTGAGAAATTATTTTATCTTCCGCGAAATCGATTCCAGAAGATTATCCAAATATTTTTGTCTTATTATACAATTGTCAAAAATCGCTAAATCATTGCTTGATTCAAAGATGAATCTTGCTGATCATTCTAAATATCCTTCTTCTTCAATATCAACGCTCGTTGCAATCACGAATATATTGCACCATTATATTGACGTCACTGATTATCAGCGTTGCATCATACACGATTGTTTATCCTGCATATTATCATCTCGAAACATTTGATTAAAAATTTATTATGTACGATGTGTATATCGACGTTAAATCGACGTACATATCAATATGTATCCAGTTCTAAAATTCCAACTTTCCTATCATATATCATACATCGTGCATCATTACTCATTCTAAACACCGATGTTGCGTCATGTTGTTTCTCTCCTAAAAAATCGAAATTTGTTATAAATGTTGACGGTGCACATGAAGGCTTTGCGTTCACGCAGAATATCGATGTTTTTGTCAAGCACAGCTGGAGATGTATTACGTAAATGTGATTACGGCACGTTTGCGACGCGATCAGTCCCAGTGCGGCGATCTACGGATGGACCGTCATTGGCATTCCTTGTAGAGACCTCGCAACTATTAGGGACAAACGTATTGATGTGTATGGTTAATAATATTAATGAATTGATGTGGAATTAATGATGAATTGACGGTCATCCAACTTTTTTGATTCTCGAGCATAAATACCGCTGTATGATAAGAATATTGACAGTGATAATAACTGTGTGAACAGGACGCGTTAAAATTTCCATAAAGTTTCATAATCGTGGTTGACATAATTGCAGAAATAACCTTGGACTGTAAAAATATTTATGTGTACCGCCGGTATTATTGATTCCATATTATTGAATATTATTATTGGCTGTGTAAAGTCACTCTTGGAACGGGTTTGAGTCGGGGGGGGCTCGTCGCAAACCGGTCGTGCTACATGAATTATCACTTCGAGTTGCCGGAGAATCCCAACAATTCGCACCTTCGTCCTAACCTCCGATGATTCCGGGCACACGCTCGCGTGCTCCTTCGTGGTTTGGGGTTTGGAAGACATGCCGATTTCTCAATTAAGACTTGTGCCGTTTACCGCGTAAAAGGTAGAACCTGAAGAAATTTATGTCATAATCTCGTGTCGACGTTCCACCAGTCGATGCTAATGAGAAAGTTGTCGAGAAGTTGGAGGACTTGGAATACCTCAAATGCCTCGCAAGAAGCGTGATCTGAGCGATCTCGACAAGTTCCTCGCTCTCGACAACTTTTCCGAATACCTCTGCGGTTATCCGAGAAACCGATCCTGACGTAATTCGACAACTGTCCGGAGGAAAATCTCTGCAGTCCACCTCTTTGAGAATAAGTTTGACCGCGATTCTCGCGGGTATAAAGGACGGAACGTCTCGATGTGACTCGGCTACGAGTTGACAAAGAGGGTAAGGTGGAAACACAGGTGAACCTGATCGAACGTTCGGCTCGGACGACGAGAGATCCGTTTCGCACAGGCCGGCGAGAACATTCGTCCGTTGGCGCCGCGGCGCGTCTTCTGCTAGGCCTCCCTCCTCTCCCCTCGGCATCCCTCCTCGTGTTACTTGCGGCTCACATGATCCCGTGCGCCGAGATTCGCGCAATTCGTGGGGTTACATAACGCGCCTCGTTGCGCGTTGCGCTCCGTCTCGCTCGCGGCTCGCGCGCTCTCTTCCTCGCTCGATCGAGGGGCAGGAGGG